>JARHVA010006855.1:645000-816202 GCA_037957365.1 Torreya grandis
TACATCTCATAGCTTACCAATTGTATATATTGTTCCCACATTCTCTCCATGTAATAATCTTCATGGTTCAAAGTCCAAGCATGCAGTGTATCTCATAATATATTATTTTCTGCCATCAACTCCTTAGAAACTGTCCACTTGTGGAAATCATTTTACATATGCCTACAAATGATGAAATCATTTTATCAAGAATGGTATTTCCATTTATTCGGTATTAACTACATCATTTTTTATATACCCTTCATTCATTCATCTCAAGCATGCATCCGCATCTATTCTTCTTGCACTACCACTCGAAGGGGTATCATTCATAGTCATTCATAACTACTTGGAGAATATTTTATACATATTTTCCACTCTAATTTTTGTTTATTATTTGAATAGGCATTACTTCTCCTAGTTTCAATACCCTTTTAAGAGGTGAAAATGTAGACACCTAAATTCTACCATATTTAGTATCGTGATTACTTAATATTGATATACTAAATCAACCACTATTATTAAATTTTAGTTCTATACTAATGTCTATTAACATCATTTTTCTCCATTTTTATGATGTTTAATTAGTCCATATTAATTAATTGTTCATTTACACATATTCTAAAAAACTAATTAAAAATATGGAATTCCTAAGTCACCAAACATCTTTCATATTTCTCTCAACCAAGTGTTGAGTCATCCAATCATATCCTTAACTTCATCAACAAATTATTGAGTCATAATTGAAATTTTTCACTAACATGGTGATTTTAATAACTACTTTGACTCATTCATGAGAAAATTTCAACTACCAACTAATATCCCCCTTATTTTTCAAACACAATACGAATTAGTCTCCTAGACTTGGATGAGGACTCAAATCTAACCATCCATAATTAACATAATTTAATAAATCCAAATTTATCCCAACCATTCATATTCTCACCTAAAATCCTATAAATGTAAGTATCATCATCCATTTTAAAAAACCATCATCAATTTATTGAAGTGCTATTGAAATCATCTTGTGTATTCATAAGAAAATAAAGAAATGACATCCATATGTTGTTGAAATTACATTTACCTTGGATAATGAATTGAGCATCCACATATCACATTTAAAGATAAAAATGAGTTTTATTAATGAATAAGTTGATTTAAATTTTTGGTAATATGGTACTTTTAATATGTTTTCTTTGTTTCTTTTTAGTGAATATCTCTAACCAAGGTTTTAGTTTAGTCTTAGAATATGGGTTAGTTGTCTGTTTGATTTCCTATCTTGCATAGGTTCTAAAATTATAGATATAATAATGATAATAGTCACACCTTTGATGACCCATACTTTTTTGTATATTCCCAAGCTAAAGATGAATAAATCCTCCATTACATTTTCTCTCTTCAACATTCTTACTAACAATCTTTATTTTCTTCTAATATTAACTTAGTTGAATTTCTCAACCTAGTACTCTTATATTTTGATTTACTTGACACTTTATCTTCTTTAGTCATTGTTGTTATATTTAAAATGGATCTTGTTTCTACTTCTACTTTATGTGTTGCACCTATCATTTTTGAACCTTTTCAAATTATGCTTGATGATTGATTTTGCTAGATATTTTGATCCATTGATTTCACTTCCTCCAAATATTTTGGCTATACTTCTACACATGTAACTAAGGATATCTCATTAGGAAATATCATCACCATATTGTTCATTCCTTATAGTATTTAATCACTCATAAAATCAATTTCAAGTGTATAATATATTTCTAGACCAATAGAATCAAATTCCTAGGTAAATTGATTCATGCCTTAATAGTGATGATATGGAACTTCTAGACGATAGTCTAGACATAACTAATTATTTTCTTCCACATATATTATATACAATACCACATCCACCCACCCTATATTAATATCCATATTTTTATTTTCATAAGGTCTTTGGTTCTTCAACTCAAAAGTGTAAAGCTTACCAGTAATTTCTAGCACAACATAATCTAAAAGTCCCAACTCCCACCATGGATAGTCATTCACATCAATTTTTTACTCATAATAACCCTTGTTGATTCCATGAGACTAGTACACATTATTCAACTATTTTTTAATCTATTCAAAATTATTTGTATGTATTTCATCTCGAGGCAATTAATTTTTCACTTTAGTTGAACTTGCTACCTCCAAGGATTATACATGTTTATATCCCAAAAAAAGGGGACGTGTATTGTCTTCATCCCAATTGTTCTAAACATTATACAAATAAGTGTAGAGTTATTTAGTAGTATTTCATAGATTTTCCAAGATCCTTGCCTCAATATTCCCAAAAATGTTCACATGGTCCACCTAAAATGGACGAACAACCTCCCCTATGACCAAAACCACCCCTAGACCAGAGCATTTGTGTCACATTCCTTATTAAATTGAACTCTATATTCATCAATTGTGTTATTCTCATCATGAGGCTTCACTTCCTCCCCCTCATAACATGCCACAAATTTTATTTGGATCTTATCTGCAAGGCAATCCTTGCACGACTCTCAGAAATTATAGAAGAGACTATGGTTCTAATTAGATATCAATTACAATGAGACTTGGTAGATGTTATTGATGATGTATGTAGAGATAATTCACATCATTTATGAGTAGATATTTCATTATTTAATGTTATATATTTCACTTTATTACATTATTTTATCTCATATTATTATCTTTAGAATATGTGAAGATTTGTGTGCAGATCCTTCTTGTACCATGATATTTACTTTTAGCATTCTATTTTTTAGCATATTCTTTACTTTATATATTTTATCACACTTTATAGTCAACCATTATTGTCTTGTAACTCTTTGGCATCATTTTATCTTCCCCCTCTTTTGGGATGATTTACAATTAGTTTTATTTCCCTTGTAGATCTTTGGTAACACCTTCAAGTTTTATTTTCAATATTGTTAGATTCCCTCTTTTGGTATGATTTATAATCAAACTTAGTTTCCAATATGAATCTTAGGTAGCACCTTCCAGTTTTATTTTTTGTTATTTTATCTTCACCCTCTTTTGGGATGATTTAAGTTAGCCTTTATTTCCCTTAGGGATCTTAAGTATCACCTTCAATTTTTTCATGTTTTATAGCATCTTTACAATTAGCCTCAGTTTCCTTGTGATTATTCAACATCTTCTTAACACTCACCTTCTATTGGGATGATTTCTATTATTAGTGAGTGTACTAAACCGTATTAGGTTAGTATGACTTCTCTAGTGATGCGATTGCCATATTTAATAGTGCCTCCCTTCTTTAGGTTTCATTTTCATTATTTTAATTTACATTACCATGTACCTTTAGGTCTCTCTTTATTCCTAGTCACTTATGAAGCAAAACTCTCCCTTATTATCATTAATTACTAACATACCTTCATTACATCACCCTTTGCACATTCATGGACCTTCCACAATCTTCATATTTCCCTCTCCTTTAACTTGAGGAAAACTTTGGTCAGTTTTAAGATTACACACTTTCCCTTGGTGCAAGTCTAAGAGTCCATAAGCACCATGGTTTTTAGGTTCTCTTCTCTAGTGGCTAGGTGTAGGATCTCTTGTGTTAGTCATCTTTATCACCCATTGTTGGTTTTTTTGAATCCATATGGTGGAGGCAAATATAAAAATCCAAAAGAGTTAAAATCTAAATCATAATAAAATGTAATGTTAAAAGGAAAATTATATCTTAAAAGTTAGATAACACAAAAATACATGATCTTTTTGGCACATCTCCTATTATAGAGAATATCAAACTCAATATTTAGCCTCATGATATGTTCATGGTCCATTTGGGTATGGTAGGATAGAATACTGGGGTAAGAGGTCTCATTACATCATTACTTACCTATAATACATTTTAATTCACCTACTTTCACTGATGGCCTCTGTAAGGGTATTGAGAAGTGGAAAACACATTGTGGGAATGTAAGAATATTTTAATTTTTAATGCATTTAACCTTCATGAGATTATATTTTTACTTCACTTATTATCCCAATCTTACACTTGCTAGGTGGGATTCTCTAGGTCATTTATGTTACATTTCTTAGCCTTGCCCACTTTGTTAGTGTCTTATCTTCGTTAAAGATTTATATACCATCCTTTTGGTAACTTTCATCATTTTACTTCCACAATATCTCTCGCGATTTCCCATTAATGGCTATTAATTTTATCTAATCATGACACTTATTATTTACTCTCCCATTTTCTTTCTACTTGCTTCAAATTTGACTTTGAGAATCCATTTACAACACCTCTTGGATTTTCAGTTTGTGAGTTAAATTATAATACATTGGGGAATATAATCAAGCCTTCTAATGTAAACTCACATCACCATTAATTTCCACACCATTTTAATCATCATGCTCATATCTTTACATGGGCATGTTCTTCCTACACATTGCTCTAGAATAGGAATTGATTTTGAGTTTTCACTCACTGAAGTCTTTGTTTCTTTTGTTATATGTCTTTATTCAATTTGAATTTTCACCTATATTACATTGTATGTACTTTACAGTCACTTTACTAGTTTCCACTATTTTTTTAACTTATCTTAAATTAGATGACATTTTCAATCTTTTTTTGCATATCCTTGTTTGATTATATTTTACATTTTTTACATTAGATATCTTTTTCTATAGTTATTTTTCACATCTTATGATTATCTTGTCTTAAAATTTGATGTAACTTATGATTATTATTTTTTATTGAAGAGCATACTTATAATATAAACAAATAATGATACAACACTAGTCATATAAAAAAATGGGTGGAAAAGTCACACCCCATAAGCATAGTCAAACTGAGGTAAGAAACCCTCAAGAAAGATCAAGTACAGAAGATGTTCAATAATGACCCCAAAAAAAAATTCACATCAAATTATCATGAGTGCATAAAAACAAAAAAAACATACATAAAATCATTGGTAATTAAAGAAAATAATTATGCTATAGTAGTAAACATGGGGGTTGGAGAAAGTGGCAGAGGAGATGTATTTTATGGCTTGTAACCCCATCCCCCTTGAGCAGGGGGTATTCATCCATAGTTAAGGGACCCCAACCATCATTCTCTTAAATATTACTATTTTCTTCTTTGTGATGATCAAGTGAGATAACTAGAGTCATCTATGGATACTTATCATGTGGGGGAGGGCTTGAGTCCCTTCCATCACCAACAACTCTAATAGAGCCATGAATCCAATCACACTATAGACATGACCATCAAGGGGTGACCAGTGAGGAGAGAGGATCCTATGTTAGTTATTATAATGTTATAGATGCATACCACACCCTCACCCACAAGGAGGCAACTATAGATGTAGAAGCTCTGGAGGCACACAACTAACTACACATGGGGCATTCCCCTAGTGATCAAGGAAAAAATGGAAGTGGTTAAGCTCTAGGTGAACTTTATCAATCTAACTTTGAATCTATAGAGTAACATTAAAATGATAGTAACTTTTTTAGTAACATAAAAACTACATTCTATTTCTTCATGATTAAAATAATCATAATTTCTAGCTTTCCAAATTTGAAAAATAATATCAGCATGAAAAATCTACCAAAATCTATTGTATTGTGTAGGAATTAAGGCAAATTCCCCAAATAGATCCATCTTCCATGTAAAAAACTTAGGCCCAAATTGATGAAAAAGGGTATGAATATGTTTCCAAATGGCCTGGGCATGGGATTAGAACCAAAAAAGATGATTAATTATCTCAATTTGATGGCATCCTAGGAAAATGTGATTTAAAACCCCCATTTGATTAAGTTGATCAGCAATAGGCAAACCATGATAAAGAATACACCAAATAAAATTAACCTTCTTAGGCTCAAGGTAAGCATCCCACATAGTGTTAAACCTTCTAGACTAGACCACATGGTTGGACCAAAGGTTCCATTGGTGATTGAGAGTATCATCTTGAATATGTTGGGAATATAAAATACTATACCCTAGATGGGGATAATAATGATTAAAAGGAGTGGTCATACGCCAATACCAATCCTTCCACCAGGGAGTAAGGGAGTTAACTCCAATATTATGAAGATACTCATTTGGTATGGATCTTTGAATCTATATAATAAACTCAACATTTACATTATTTAATTTAAATTTATTTTGAACCTGTTACCAAGGAACCCAAGATAAGCTCGCTTTACATAAAAGAAACCCTATAATTTTCACACCTTTTTTTAACAGCCTTAATCTTTTGATCCAAGGGACCAAATCAAAGGGAACATTATGAAATTTTGGCAGCGAGACCACCAAAGGGAATGAGAATTAAGGAAATACCATTACTAAAACCCTCCCCTACCCAAATGAGATGGGGTTTAATTTTCTCCCAAGATTTATAAATGCTATGAATAACAAAAGTTCCATTAATTTTAACAAGAATAAGAGTGATGATAAGAGTATGTATCTAAGGGCATTACCATGTACATCTACCACAAGGAACCCCATAAGAAATACAATGATGAATTAATATCTTCTAGGCTTCATCACCTTCCAATCCTCATATAAACCATTTAATGCTAAGAGAAAGACCTTAAATCTTAACACCTGATTCTTTAGGCCAAAACATATATCCTAGGAAACTCTATGAAATCCTTTATGACCTTCATAATTGGCCTAGAGGAAATATCTTAGAAGCTTTTCTAGTCTACCATAGGCATTATTATAATCATCCCAACATGAATAATAATAAACATGTGTAGCTACCAACACTTTGAAGTAAATCTAAAACTTACCCACCAAATATAAGGGTTTTGTGATCTAAAAATAAATTTTATTCTCAACCTTTTGAACCATATAGGACCATAGTTTAGCTATAGAGTCCCAAAAATAAAAAGGAATACTAATTAACTTAAACTAAACACCTGGAACAAACCACTACCATTGATATCGCTCTATCCAAAGGGGTTTGGGAGAGATACTAGTGATATCACTATGTTTTTTCCATTAAATATAAGACCCAAAGGCCAAAACAAATATGAAGATAATCCATAACATTATTAACCAACTCTTCCTCTTCCTAGAGAGTGAGAAAATAATCATCAACAAAGTGACCATTCATCAACTATCATTTAGAATTAGGGAGAGAGATGACTTTCACTAAGCCTCTAGAGGCATAATTAGCTAACAGATGGATAAACCCTTTGATTGTTAACACATAAAGTGAGGGATCTAAAGGACATTATTTCCTGATATATATATGAAGTTTAAACTGAGATGATTATGCTCTATTAATAGTAATACACAGCCCAACATATTGAAAAAACATATCAACCACCTGAACAAACCTAGGATCAAAATTGAGAGCTTGGAGCATGGCTAAAATTAAAGGTGACTCAATGTGGTCATAGGCCTTCTCAAATTAAATCTTGATAAAAAGGGCCTTTTAGCTGGATACCTAAGCCCACTCCATGCCTTTTTAGATAGGAATGACATTGTTAATAATATATTTATGCTAAATAAATCTTATTTTCTCACATTGAAAATTTAAATAAGGAGATTCTTAAGTCTGAGAGCTAATGGCCTAGAAATTATCTTATAAGAGACATTAAGAACAATAATAGGTTTCTAGTTAGTAATAGCATCATAATCATCAACCTTGGGAATAAACTTGATGTTGCCTTCATTTATAATAAGTCTCATATAATTTGTCAACACCGCTACAAATTAAACACTATAAAGATCTAAACCCATAATATCCCATAAGGTTTGATAGAACTCAGAAGGGAAACCATCAATGCTTGGGGATTTATTAGTATCCATATACATAACCACTTATTTAAGATCATTAAGGGTTATAGGCCTATCAAAGGCAACTCCCTAAGTATCATAAATTTTACAAGGGATAGATTGAAAGCACTGGGCAAGATCATTTTCATGCTCAAGAGAATTGAGATGAGTTGAGAAAACACCATGGCAATGATGAACAAAATCATGTAGAAGAGTTTGGTAAATCTAGTAGATCCCTCCATGATAAATTTGATTCTATCAGCAAACCCTTATAAGGCATAGGAGAGAAAACATTACTTCGTGACCTTATCCCCAATTTTCATCCAATGCATTCGAGATCAAATTTGATCACATCTGGCTTTGCATGCATCCTCAACTTGTATATTTTGATGCTAAAGAGTTTCTTGGGTTTGTAAAGACACATTGAAGGGAGAGGCTTCAATCTCTTATGATACCTAAAGTTATTCATGGTGTTTATAATTATGAATATTTTGGAAAAATAGAGAGGCTTGCTTACCATAAACATGAAGAAAGGTGGTAGTGTGAGCAAGATCATCAGTCTCTATCCATCCAAAGTCCCCATTGGGCTTGAGAACTAAAATTATAATTTATGTAATGTGTTTGATAGTTATCTAATGCTTAAGGTGATCAATATTGAGATAGAACTAGATTTTAGTAAGCCTCACTTGAGAGGTAGAATAGTTAATATTTAATTAGATAAGATGATGATCTGACAAAAAGGTGTCAGAGAGCACATAAATTAGCCTATATTGAATATAAGCAAAAAATAAGAGATATTGTTCAGCTGATAGAGCATAATCTAAATATTTAAGAACTCGATCCTCTCCTTGTCAAAAATTAGACTAAGTAAACCAAGAAGAGTCTGATTCTTTCCTCTAATGGTGGTTTAGATCAAACACTCTAAGTTTGTTACACATAAAACCATGCCTCTCTCTCACCAACACCAATGCATGGGATGATATTCATCCTTGTCCTTAGGATATTCTACCATGTTAAAATCCACATAAAGGATCCAATGAGTAGCTAAAAGAGAATCAGCCAACCATCTCCAAAGTAGGGTCCATTCCACAGCATCATTAGAGGTATACAAATTGACCAACCCAATGATGTGATTATCAAATTCAAATAGAATCCAAACAAAATAATGAGTGAGGTCAAATCCCTAAGAAATAATGTTTTGAGAAAACTCCAGAGTTAAAAGAGTGGCAACCCCACCATAGCCATATTCATGCATGGTATTCTAAAAAAGGGCCCTAGGCCAAATAATTTGTGTTTCATTATTTAAGAGAAATCTAGAGATATTGACTTATTTCATACAAAGAATTTTCATATTGCTAAAAAACTAAATATTCTTAATTATGTACTTATACAGTGGATCAGTAAGGCCTTGAACATTCTAGGAATAGACTAACAATTATAAACATCAAGGTTCATGTCATTTCCCTCTATGAGATCTTTAAAAGTGATAAATTGATTGAAATAAGGTTTGTGCTTCATAAACTTTCCAAGTTGGAAAGGTTATTGCTTGTGTGCCATGTATTCCTATTCATGAGAATGAGAAGGAATTATAGAGCACTAGAGGACCACTTTATGGTCTAGAGTAATAATATTATGTTATTCTTTTGATGAGGTCATCCCAAAATTGGGTTTTGATAATTGGGATTACAAATCTAAAGGTGGAGTATCAACAAAAGTAGCCACCACTTGTGGTGTGCATAAAAATAGAGGTAAAGCCCATTAAGCACTGAAATAGTAGTTATTCCAATAGTAGTTAAGGTGTTGGGGGCCATGACTAGGTGATAAGTAGAAGATTTAGGCTTACCACTACCTCTTACTAAATTATTTTTTTATTAGTTATAGTGGTCCAACCATCATCATTTCCATTATAGGTTCTAGCTTCAGGTTCACCCTTTTCCTAAGGAGTAGGATAAACATGCACCATTAAGGGACATTCATAGATCATATGATGTAATGATTGGCACCTAAATTATGTATTCAATAAATTTATATAAATAATATACTGAGTAAAATGATTATTCCTAATTAGAATGTCAATAGACTCTTTGAAATACCAGGCTAGATCCAATTCTACACATACCCTTTTTGGGGATGGGTCATAAACAATCTGCCTATTCATGGCATTCAAATAACCATAAATGTTTTATGATCTAGTCAATAAAACCCTAGAAGGGGAGAGGTAAGCTAGGAAACTTGACCTAGATTGGAATTTTCAATTACACTTGCTCAAAAACTTTAAAGTATCAAGTCTAATGAGAAAAAACCACCATTGTGTTGTGTATGAACCAATGACCATGATTAATAATGGCTTTACAGTGTTATGGTTTGGTGAAAATAAATAATAAGAAACCATTGGTAAGGTTTTTTACTCTTTCTAATTTCACACTATGGATTTGCATAGGGATTCTTTCACAAAATAAGTAATCAAAGTGTAATTCTCAACAAAATTACAAGCTTTGTCAAATTCAGGCAAATCAATAACATTAGGTAAGAGAGTATCTAGGTTAGCACCAATACTTCATGAAAAATATTTGGAATGAACTTCCTCACTCATTTTAATGCCATGATCACTCCCACTCTCATGGTTATCCTTGCATCCAAAGATGCAGAGATAGTAGTAGCGGTCATTTAAAAATAGGGGTATGCCCTTCTACCCAGAGGGTGAATCACTGATCAAAATTGGTAACAAATTCTCAATAAAGCTATATCCTACCTAGATTTTTGGCATATCAACATTGTGGCAGATGGTTGGAGAAAACTTAGAGGCTCATCAATGTATAGCTTCCTATCATAAATCATAGAATTACCTTGTGGAATCAACTTATGAATTTTTACTTGCAATATTTTACATATATTATGGTTTACCTTAATATTAACATCTTAATCACATTTTATATGTATTACATTCATTTATTTATTTATTTTATTTACATATTTTTTGATCTACTTACATAAGATGTTATTTTTCACAAAAAAAAATTGTTCTTTTTGGCCATACATTTTTTCAAATTGTATAAAAAGGAATAAAACATACATCACACAATAAAATTTTCTAGTAGCATGATATTAGAAACACAATATGTTTTATAAATACAAAACAATAAGTACAAGACCATATAGATAACAAAAAAGATACACACACACACACACACACACACACACACACACACACACACACACATGTGTGTGTGTGTGTGTGTGTGTGTGTGTGTGTGTGTGTGTGTGTGTGTGTGTGTGTGTGTGTGTGTGTGTGTGTGTGTGTGTGTGTGTGTGTGTGTGTGTGTGTGTGTGTGTGTGTGTGTGTGTGTGTGTGATGATTTTTTATATCAATGATATAAAAATATATACATAACTAGTCTAGTAGTCTTCTTGCAATCCCCATGTGGTGGTGGGAAAGATGGCATATTCTTTAAATAGCCTATAGGTTTCATTGCCTATAGATACCTCTCTAATGTGCGAGTCCAAGATCATAATCCCTAAACCTCTCCCCTTACTTTGATTAACATTGTCTCTAGTTGGTTAAATTGGGCCATGTCACCTTGTGCAAGGTGAACTCCTTAATTAGATCTCTATGTGTCATAATTTTCTATGAACATTCTAAACTATCTTATATTATTAAGAGTATAAGTGGAACAAAATCCTACTCTAGTTACCATATGTCTTGTGTAGTGTCAACAACTAATCTAGACCAGTTAACATATGGTTTGAATGAAAGTATCACTAGATCTATCATTTGAGTATCCTCATGTTCTAGTAGCATGCCATTCAAAACCATTTTATGGGATATCTCTACCATGGTCCTCCACCACCCGTATCCATCATTGTATTTTTAAAACATAAACCAAATATGATATCAGATCTCAATATATATCAAAACCACAAGTAAAACTATCACTATTACCTAGCATGTATATATTTAAGTCTAAAAATGTAAAGTGAAAAAAAACCTAGTGCATACTTCCTTTTTACATTTCTTAGGGTGGTACTCCATGATCGTCTCCCCATCTACATAGAATCTTAATATAGGTTCATTATCCCAACTTAGGTTAGGTTGAGCACCAACCCACCTCTCCATCTGAACCACCAAGACCTAACCTCATGATGGATACACTCATCCCTGAATGACCCATCTATCACATCATGGTGTATCCCCCTCTACCATATGTACATCACAAGTATCCACTCCTATTCCCCCTCTACCCTTGTTGTGTGTCATTTCCATCATTATTTCCCCCAGTTGGGGCATAACATGGTCTCACAACTAGCACCTCAGCTAGCATGCCATATCTACCCACCTCACGTGGATATCTTGAATTTCTCACCCAATAGGGTGGGATAATTAGATGATTCACAAGGTGCACCAACCAAAACATCCCTAGTACATAGTTGTAAGGGTGAGGCTTAAACTACCAAGTATAATGACTTGTGATCTAACTCTTCATCTATGTTGTTATCATGGATGTCCATGACACCCATGTATCCATTGTAAACCAAAAGGGATCCATATAATTTGGTGTCTACACATGTTCTCCAAAAAAAATTTAGGATGGTCACTCATACCATGTGGTCCTATTCCCACATTCTCACCCAAGGTCGGTGGTCTATGACTTGGTGAGGCAATACCATTGGCATATACATTACAAAGTGCTCATATATCCAATAATAAAATATTATCATAGGGCCCATCATTTATTGACCCTATCTCAACATACTATATAAATCATACATGAGTTGCGTCCAAAATGGTAGCTTTCATATCATATGGTATGCCATGTTCCAAAGTAAATCAACACAAAGCAATAATCTATAAAGGCACAACCCCATCCAAATTATGACACAACACTTGTTGGTCATAGATTTAATTATGGATTTATATATATATGTAACATCCAAAACATATACATAAAATATTCATATGATAATCTTATGCTCTTAAAACTCATATGATCTTAACACCCATTAAGATAGTCCTTGACACTTGTATGTTGATAAGGGTGCATCATACAACATATGAGTGCCCATAATAGACAAGCCTAATATGGTGTGAACATCCTTAAATATTATGGTCACCTCCATGGTATCCCCATCAACCACTCATCTTAAAGTATCATTAATTCACTCCTATCCTTCAAGAAATATCACGATTATCTTGGCACTCAATGGGAATTTGCACATCTCCATGATGCCTCTAAAGCCTAAGCTAGCTAATCTAGCTTATTAAATGGTAGATAATCACTTTAAAAAATATGGAATCCAATTAGAATTGAAAAACCTCCATATTCATCATCACCTCTAAAAAATATCAAAAAATAACACCTAATTATATTTGAACCAAAATTTTGAAAGCAAATAAAAAATTTAACTAAAATAGCAACCAAATCAAATTGGTCCTTACTTTGGCCACCTATAGTTTTATTGTACCATTCATTTATTTATATATTTTATCATCCCCTAATACCTTCTTAACTCATTGGTCATGAACTATGATACAGGCCATGTATCACATTGATGACTACTTTAACCATACCATACCATACCATCTAGGTAAAACTTTTCCAAATAGTAGTGGCCAAACTTATATTGTATCAAACCTATATCCTTTCCATTTTTACTATATTGGACACCCCTATAATACAAACCATATTAATATACTTTATTTATAACTATATTATCCACCATATATGATATTGGATAGATCATTAGCCTAATCCACACAACTACATCAACCATACAATCCAGTATCAATTAGGACTATGATCTCCCTCCACCCAAGTACATCATCCTAACCATTATAGTTTTTTAACTATGGGAATTTATTTATTTAGCCATAATAAAATCCTTTGATAGTAAATTTTATGTTTCATAAACTACTATAGATGATATTTTATGATTATATAGCACCTCAATCTTGTACACTTGGTAAACTCATGACCCTGATTGTTCTTCTTAGTTATACACATGCCTTGATTTTTCAAGCCTCACATCTACTTTATCTTGTGCCTATTAGCCTATCTCTTAGTTTTAATAGCCTTATATTGATGATATAGACATCCCATCTTGCCTAAAATTCTTAAATTGTACTTATCTTACACCTCTATGAGTTCTGAGCTTGAGCCTATTATCCTTATCCTTGGACACTAACATTTGGGTTAGATAGTAGCATTGTTGGTATTATCCTGGCATGATGAAAGTGTCCAGTTCCCTAAATTCATCTAATTTTCAAATAAAACAGATTATAATGGTCATCCTAAATGCTTTAATGTGAGTTATCTCCTGATAAGATTGGTATAAAGACAATATCAACCCTCATTCATTCCTCACCTACAAAACCTAGTAATCAGACCAAAAGAACACTCAAGAAGCACTCAAGTTACCAAAATATTTCCTATTCTACCCTATTCTAATATTTTTCAAAGGATTATCCTAGCTACATGTCTAAAGTACTAAAGGAGGAGTCATATGTCATATTTTTTAAGTTACAAGCTAGGTCATTATTGTACTTACTTTACACATTGCATGATTCACACACAAACCAACATGTACGGGAGAAATACATGAGTCTAATTCCCTCTTGTAGAGTATTGGCTATATATATAGTGCACTTTGATAATGAGGTCATTTTAGGTCATCTTGATACCATGTGCCCACTAACCCATTTTTTCCAAGGTCACATTGAAGATGCAAAGATAGGGTTTTTCCATTTCACCAAGAGTAACATTACATGACCAAAATATGAATGCACTAGAGCTAAGGTCAAGCTAAACCCAAAAGCATATAGGTGGTCACATCATGTCTCAGTACATATTCTATACATGGTATTATCATCAAACCCAGACACTAGTGTCAACACAATTGTCTTAGGCTAACACAAGCATCTAGAGATTTAGAGGAACCAAATCTAGAATCTAATAATTGATCTAGAACTGCCTTCCTATTAGCTTCCCACCTGTATAAGATCTAGCACTTTATTAGCATCATAAAAAACTAAGTACTTTATTTTATGTCATGTATATATCTAGTATATTTATACTTTCCATTAATATCCTATCTCAGCATAATAAATTTATCAAATGGTACATCTAAATTTAGCACATTAATTGGCCTATTGTATATATGATATTAACCCTTGTGTCTTATCATCTCTATATCCTTAACCCTAACCACTAAAATAGGATCCATATCTAAATTAGGGTTAAACATTTGGTGAGCTCAATTTTTGAATATGATCATTTCATAAGCATTATCTTGTAGATGCTTATCTCTTACCTTGTCCTAACTTTTGTGTTCTTTCTCTCTTTTATCATGGATGACATTGATTGCTTTGATTATTATGACTATGAAACCCTTCAAGAATCTCTATAATTAAGGATCAAAATCCATTACTCTTGCATTCCTCCAAGTGATAAGATAAATAATATATAAGTCTTGAATTGTGTTAGTTACTATCCCTCTAATTAGGCCCATGCTCCCATCCTTTCAGGACATGATGTGATCCATCCCAATGAGGAACCAAAACATATGCCCTTGCCTTTTATACCAAAATTAATCCCTCATGGAGATAAGGTAATTTCATTTGATCATGATAATTTACATCAAATCCATAAGTAAATCATGAAGGATTTGTAAATCATTAGTAAGATGGATATTCATTAAAGTTCATTGATTAAAATCCCTCCTATTCATACATTTCCAAATAATATTCCCCTTACTAAGGGTGATATTCCTTCTTGGACTACATTTGATATTGAAATTTTTCAAAAGGTTGACCAAGAAATTATGCGATATTTACCAAATCATATTAATCCATCAAGGAAAGGAAGCATACTACACCTATAGAGAATTACAAACATAAGATGCCAAAACTTTCTGATATGTCAATGATGGAGGCATCATGTTCTTCAAATAATTCAAAATCCTCATGTATAATATTTCATAATTTTGTCATTTTATATTTTCTCAAATATGGCTATCAAGGATAAGGATTGGGAAAACATGAACAAGGTATAACCCATCCTATAACTCTCAAGCATAATCCAAATCGACAAGGCTTGGGGTATTCAAAAATAGTCATGGATAACCAAAAACCTATCAATAAATTAAATATTTAGGTACATATAGATGCACATAAAAATCATAAATCGTCATAAGGGGAACCAATGTTACAAAAATTCTAAGAGAATCAAACACTCAACTTTATTTTGGTGATCCATCCTCATGTCATGACAAAACTAGATACAAAACTTGATAAAATAAATGGTACCATAACTAAAATTGGTGAGCATATATATGTTTATCCTTTTATACCTTCATCCTCTTTAAACACATTAGATCAACTATATAAGAAACTAGTTTCATTAAGTCACATCCATTATGCAAAGTCTTCTCAAATGGCTTCACAACAAATTTTAAAAATCATAGCACAACAAGATAAAATTGATATTCTTTTGTCCATGTTACTTGAGTATAGCATGATTTATTTACCTACTACTCAACATAAATTAGGAAATTACCTTCTTCCTCAAGAAATATTTTCATATTGTAATTACCATTAGATCACAAGGTATAATTCAAGTCAATGTGGAGCTTTGAAGGCCAAAATTTAAGAATACAATAATATGGGATAAATAAACTTTTTGTCTCCACAACAAAGCAGGTCCAATAATTCACATCTTCCCAAAGAAACCCAACCTTCAATCACACTTACAAGTGGAAATATAATAGTATCTACAAATATTGATGGGTTATCTTGTACCCATATTCCAATTGACACATAATGGGACTCACTTTGTAGAAATAATTTTTTTGAACAAATGGAACATCATAGAGATGAACTCAATAAGTCTCCATTAATCTAGACTCCCTAGGATACATACTTTTACCTATAGCATGTGAATCAAAGATTGTATATTCTATGATATGGGTAACAAATCTGAAGCAAAATTTCACCTTGCATCTAGGTCGATCTTGGTTAGCCCATATGGAAATAAAACTTGATATGAAAAATAGGTGTATTATATTTTAATTTCAAGATATCGAAATACATGTGCCACTTGATGGGTACAATGATACATCTGTGATAATAGAAAATGGAATACATTTACCAAAATGCATCGTAACATATGCCATGATAAGTCATAAGATAAGGTGTCATATAAATAACCAAATTTTATTATTAGATAGTATTTTGCATTTAGATTGAGAAAATGTTTAGTTATTTACATTCAAAATTGGGAAATAGATAGTTAAATTTTTCCATTTTCCAAAGTCTCTTTCAAAAAATACAAAAAAAAAAGCATTCAAAAATCCAAAAACACTATCATCACTTACATGTTATATTGGCTCCTTGGAATCTATATGTTAGTTCTATGTTAATGGATAGCATATAATTTACTCTTACATATGCACATGTTAGTTCTATGTTAATGGATAGCATATAATTTACTCTTACATATGCATATATATAGGCATACACATATACATTATATACTTATGGGTGTTGGACCTTCCCTTTACTCACATCATCAAGATGTTGGGGGTATTTATCTTCTCTGATCTTACCATACACATGTTATATTATTCAATGATCACTCTACACTATCATGTTTGAGCTTACATATGTATTCACACATGCCTATAATCTATGCTTATACACTACACAAGGTACTTGATATGCTATGTAATTTACATTTTTGCTAACACATTTAATCCATGGGCCACTATGACATGTTTATTCTAGTTGTTTATACTTTTCCTTTACACACTTCATTGAGTGTTTTGCCTTGTTATGGTCTTTTTTTTTCAAGCATTTGAATATGCTCCATTATATGAAGACCCTATGCCTATGATTACCTTATTAAACATTTAAATATGTCATTACATCCTATTGATATTTAAATATGTCATTATTTACCTTTATGTACATTTGAATAAGTCATGTCCATTCAATTTCATGGAATTTGAACATGCCCATTGTTTCCAATCTCCTTAAACCAATGCCTTTGGACTTGATTTTGAGTGCTCTTGTGTGTGTGCTTCTTTTCTTGTTGAGCTTGTATTACTACCATATATTTTTTGTCATGATATTTATCATACATCTTAGGCCTACATATGATCACATTGGTTGTATGCACTTTAATGTTACATCTACCTAGACATATTCCCTTCTATATGTTACATGGTTACATTCATAGATTTACAGTTGTCTTACCCTTTTGAGGTGAGATAAATACCAAGTACTATCATTCCCTCACCTCAAATGGGGGAATATTAGTGGGATAATGTCATGGTGACATGGCTTCCATAATTTTCATAGTTTATAGATTGTAGTGGGGGAATACTTTGTAAGCATGTTCTCCACACTCACAAAGTGTATGGTACTTACACCAATTTATAGATTTATTTGGTGTATGTCATGGTGAGAGGGATTACACACATCCAATTTTTTTAGATTATAGTGGGGGTTTGATTTGGAAGCATGTTCTACACATTCATTTAGTACAGTACTTATAATTTATAGATTTAATGAGGGTATGCTTTGGAAGCATGTTATTCACACCTACTCAATTTTTAGCATCTCTAATTTATAGTGGGGGCATGTTTTGGAAACATGTCTTTACATTGGTACCTATATCAGTTTTAGATTTCTCCATATATAGTGGGGGTATGCTTTGGAATCATTTCCTCCACACTTACATATTTTTCCAAATTGGCTAAAGCACATAGTTATATTATTTTGATACAAATTTGTGATAGAATTCTATACATGGTACCATTATTACACATAATTTCATCATGACACAAATCTAAGGTGTCTATATTATGCAAAATGTGCCTAATATTACAAAATCCAAATTAAATTTAGATTCCAAAACTATTACATGTATTGATACCTAGCAGACTTTTACGGACTTTAGCAAGCCAATCTACTACAATAGTTGGTTCACCTTTAAGAATGGTTGGGGTAAATAAATCACTCAATATTTCCAATTTTTCAATTTGGATTTGATCATGTAAACTCACCAGGTTACAAGTATCATTGGGTTACATAGTTGAGCTAATCTCAATTGTCAAGTGGCAACTCACTTTTTCTCCAAAGTTTGGGGCATGTGCTTTCCAACATCTCTTTCTCTCTATCTCCTTCGATATATTCTCTTTAAAATAATTATCTATATTTATCATAATCTCAGTTTTAGAGCCTTATAATGATACATATTTTACATTTAAATAACTTTCCAATAGTCAAGGTGATCACATTGACACACATGTGTAGTGTTAAACCTTGCTCTTTCAATTTCAATTTGTTGAAAGTAATTTTGGCCAAGATTATATGCACTAATTATACACTGTAACATGATCTTGGTTGTAGGTCAATCACTGTCAAATCACTCAATCCTAGATCTAGCAAAACACTCAAATTCAACTCAAGAAAAGACAATGTGTGTATACACATCTAGGTACTTATCCCTTTCCTTTAAACTAGAAATTTCATTACTAGATTAAAAGGGGGAAATGTAGATGATATTATGTGATTATGTATCACCTCAGTCTTGTACACTTGGAAAACTCATGACTTTGGTTGTTCTTATTAGTTATACACATGCCTTACTTCTACAAACCTCATATTTGCTTTATTTTATGCCCCTTGGCATATCTCTTAGTCCGATCAACCTTATATTTATAACATAAACATCCCATATTTCCCATAATGTTTAAAATATATTTATCTTACACCTCTACAAGTTTTGAGCTTGAGCCTGAGCCTGCTCTCTTCCTCCCAAGACACTAATGTCTAGGTCAAAGAGTAGTGTTGATGTTACTATTTTGGCTCAACATAAGTGTCTAGTGACCTAAAATCATCCAATTTACAAATAAAATGTAAGACAATAATCTTTATAAATGCTTTAATGTGAGTTATCTCATGATAGGATTGGTATAAATATAATATCAACCCACATTCATTCCTCACCTATGAAACCTAGTAATTAGACCAAAAGAACACTCAAGAAGCACGCAAGTTACCAAAAGTTTTATTATTCTACCCTATTCTAATATTAGTCAAAGGAATAGCCCATTTAGAGGTCTAAATTACTAAAGGATCAATCATAAGGTTATATTTTCTAAGTTACAAGCTAGGTCATTATTGTACTTATTTACACATTACATGATCACACACAAGCCAATGTGTATGGGATACCTACATGAATTTGAAGCCCTATTCTAGAATATTGGATATGTAGGCATCACCTTTTGAAAATAGGGTCATTTTGAGTTAGTTTGACATCAAGTTCCCACTAACCCATTTTTTCCAAGGTCACATTGAAGATGTCAAGCTAAGGTTTTGCCATTTCACTAGGAGTGATGGTCCATGACCCATATCTAAATGTACCAGAGTGAAGGTGAATTCAAACCCATAATCATCTATGTGTTTTAATCCTATATAAGTTATTCTATACAAGACACTAGCATCAAACCCAGACACTAGCATTAATGCAACTATCCCAGGCTGATGCAAGTGTCTAGAGAGCCAAAGGCACCAAATCTAGAATCTGACAACTGATCTAGAACTGTCTTCATGTCTACTTCATGTCTATCACATCCAACACTATATTATCATTATAAATAGATAATTAATTTATTTTATGTCATTTTTATATCTATCATATATTTACTTTCCATTAATAGCATATCTCAGCATAATAAATTTAGCATATGGTACCTCTAAGTTTAACACATTAATTGGCCTATTGTAGATTTGATATTCACCCTTGTGCCCTATTATTTCTATATAATTAACCCTAATAAATAAAATAAGATCCATATCCAAATTAGGGTTAAAAACTACCCATTACTCATCATATTTTAATTACGTCTTCATGATTATTGGGAAAATTTATTCTTCAAGGATTTGTCATGATGCCTAAATTTACTTAAGCTAGATTATCTACACAAACTTAACAAATGGAAAATTAATTACATCACCTACCTTCATGGCTCTATAAATTTCACCCATTCAAATTCCTGCATGTAGTCATCAATTCATCATCTCTCGTAGCACTAAATTTGGACACTTAGAGCTTTAGTTTTCCAAAAATAGCAAATGAGAAAATGGAATTATTTTTACCTATTTATAGTAAAAATAAATAAATTTTGACACTTTTAGTTATTTACTTGCATATTCTATATTTTTTCCATGTCTTTGTTTCCATAGGTCCTTTTCATGAACTAAAATAAATTTTAAGATCTTGGTAAAGTATAGAATTTTTAGGTTGTAGCAGATTTTTTTTGTAAAAAATATTTTTTTCTCATTTTTCAAGTCCACCCTTCATTATTTTTTATTGGTGACTTCTTTAAAGTACAACAATGCAAAATTACATCTACATTCATCAAGGTAAGTGAAGGTACACATTTCAATTTATTTAATTTAATTTACTTTCAATTCTTTCATCATTTCTTCTTAGTTATGATCTTTTTTTACTAGGTATTTATCTCAAAGCACCATCCCATGTTACACTTTTGTGACATGTGTTGAGATTCAGATGTACCATATGTATAACCTAATATTTTTCACTCTATCACTTTTTTGACAGTTTTTATTGTAGGGGATTATTGACACATCAGTCTTTGTGAGTGCACGCCTTAAAGGGTGCACCAAGAATGGGGTGGGGTTTGGTCATGGTACTTTTTGAGATATGTTTACATACTATTATTTCATACCTTTATTTCTATCAATATGACCTCCTCTAAGTCTCTTTCTTTCATACATATCCATCTACTTTTTGTTTAAACTTGTTTGCTTCCCTATATCTTATTGTATTGCTTAGGTTGATAGAGTTTATTTTATACTTGTATTCCTTGTATTGTATCATTCTAGCCAATACAGTTCTAATTTTGTCTTATGTTTTATATACTTTATTGACCTATCTAATACATTATTTATTTAGTCAAAATATTTTCCAACTATATCGGCCTTGTTAATACCATTGGCTTAGTGTTCAAGGCTAGTTTTGGTTATTAAATCCATATATATTTTTGGGTATTAAATTTATTTATATATGGGTCATATTTCATTTATAGACCATATAACACACTCATCTACTCTAATTTTTCTCACATTTTTTATCCTAAGTATTAAATGGATGAGTTAGACGTTAGAATCTTATCTTGGAGGTCTAGTCTTACTTTGGTATTTGAATATCAATAGGAAATTCGTGCTAATGAGGTGTGCTAGTATTTGGATTCCCTAGCTAAGGATATTTAGGTATTATTCTTACCATTTGAGGTCTTCAACCTATAAAATCTTTTGAAAATTTCAACTTAAGCCAAAGGGAGACATTGAGGCATGAATATGACCACCCAAAGGTAAGTATCTATATTTGTGCTCTATTTCATTTATTTACTTAGTAGATTAGATATTGTTTTCTTATTGCTATTATGAATGTATTTATTTATCCTTTCCTATGTTTTTACTTTTATCAAATGAGATGGTATAGATATAGGGTTATTTAGGCTCATCATTTATCATCTTAGATTGCACAAATGGCTCAATAGTTGACCATTGCACCCCTTATCTTCTTATTATGTTAGTAATTATGGCTATCCTAGATCTAGGTTAGCCTTGTTCATCATTTCCTTGCATGTGTTATCCTTATTATATCCTTGATACACCCTTTTATTACTTTTATTGCAACCACTTATCTACAATGAGCCTTAGTGAGAGTTATACCCCATGTCAAAGGCTTAGGATTTTGAACCCTTTCCTAATGAAATTTAAGTTTATATTTCCCTCTTTCAAGTCTATGGTTATTTTAAGTCCATACCTACATTCCAATTATACTTGATATTTATTTGTATTGCCTTATTCAAGTTCTAATCTATTAATAGATAGGAAGAGGATAGTTTTAGGACATCTTATCACATGCATAAATATGACATGAATATTATAGCACCTATGGCTAGATCATTTTTATGTTTTTCCTTTTTTATTCTTATAATCACCTTCATTATCATCATATATTTTAATTAAGCTTTTAGGCCAATTATATTGGCCAACTCGATACAATTTTACAACTTTCTTATTTTCACAACTATATCATCCAACCCAATGTATTTTTTTAATTTTTCTCAATTGTATGAGCCATATTGATATATTTTGTGCCTTATCTAACTATATTGTCTATCTCAATACATTATATAAGTTGGTATAGCTATGAGGTTTCTTAGGCTTGTCATTTATCACCTTAGGTTGAGTAGACCTCCCATTGGTTGACCATTTCACCACTTATCTTCATATTAGTTTAGTACTTATAGCTATCTTGATCTAGATTACCCATGTTTGTTAGTTTTTTGTATATGGTATCCTTATTACATCCTTGATACCTCATTTTTTACCTTTTTACAATATCTAGATTGATCTCTAGTAAGAGATATACCCCATGTCAAAGGCTTAGGCTTTAGAACCCTTTCCTCTTGACATTTAAGTGTATATTACCTTCCACTAGGTTTACATTTATTCTAGATCCCTACCCAATTTTCAAGTATATCCATGTTCTATTTTTATGAACTTATACAAGTCCTAGTCTATTAAGAGAAAGAGGACAATTATATGTCATCATAGCCAGAATACATAGTCCACCCTAATTGCAACTCAAGGTATAATTTCTAATTTTTATATGGATAATTTAATTAATTCATGTGAAAAAAAAATTATTTCATATTGTGTTTCTATTAAATACAAAAATAAACCCTTTATATTAAAATAAGGATGGGAGGTAGAGTTTGGCATAGGGAAGAGAGTTTCAATTTTGAAATTCATAGAACAAACTAAACTTGATCGAGCAATAATTAAGACCAAATTGAATTTATTTTAAGCATCTTTAGGGTCTTATGAATTTATTCTTAGTATGCATTGGCTATAAAAACAACATTTTAGGCTTGATTATTTCAATAAAAAAGGTGCAATGTCTTGATGACATTGACAATCTAGTGGAATCTAGGGTATTGTGAGATCTGTGGCCAGTAATATCATTTTAACCTTGAAACTGAATAAAAAAAGTTTTTAAATGATACAAAATTTACACTATTCAAATGAAATAACATTATAAAGAGAATAACCTACTCTACAAGACTTTCCAGTCTTGAGATAGTTCAAGAATATATTCCCTAAATAACATCTTGGTTTTCCACCTAAAAGAGATTTTAATTTTGCAATTGATATTGTACCAAATTTTGCACTACATCCAAAGATCCATATTTGATGAATGTGGAATATCTAAAAAAACTTAAGGTTTGGTTTTAATAAATTATGAAAAAAGGGATAATATTTCCAAGTGTATCACCCTAGGGAGCCTCCATTGTCTTCATTAAGAGGAAGGATGAAACTTTGAGACTTTGCATTGACTATAAAATGCTAAACAAGGTCATAATTAAGATCAAGTAACTTATACTAAGGATTGATTATCTCTTTTACCAAATGAAGGATGATTTTATATTCTCTAAGATTGATCTCAGATCAAGGTACCACCAAGTATAAATCAAAGATGAGGATGTTCATAAGAATACATTCAGAATATGGTATGGCCATTATAAGTTCATTGTCATGGCCTTTGGCTTGATTAATACACTTGTTTCATTTATGAAATTAATGAATATGATGTTTAGGGATAATTTTTATTAGTTTGTGTTGGTATTTATATATAACATCTTTTTTTATTCCAATAATAAATCCAAACATGAGCAACATTTATATTTTATCTTTCAAAGACTAAGGCAACACAAGTTATATGGTAATATTTTTTAAGTGCACATTTTAATAGAATAAAATTCATTATTTTTAAAACATGATCTCTAAAGAATGGTTTTATGTTGATCATTCTAAGATCAAAGCCATGAAGGAGTGGTCTGCCCACATGGATGTTCATGAATTTTGAATATTCATGAGGTTAGTTGGATACTACCAAAGAGTTGCTGAGAACTTTTATAGATTAGCTAATCATATCACTTATTTTTAACATTAAGAAAATAAGTTTGTTTAGACTCCTCAGTGCAAGGAATCCTTTCGAAGGATAAAGGATTTGTTAACTTATGCTCCTATTATTATTATTCCATATCCTAATGATAATTTTGAAATATGGATTGATGCATCCATAAACGGAGGTATCTTGACTCAAGATGGAAATCCAATTTATTATGAGTCTTGTAAATTCAAAGATCATGAAAAGAATTATCCCATCCATTATCTAGAGTTATTAGTATTTGTACATGCACTTGAGCAATGGAATCATTTCTTGCTTGGAAAATATTTCAAAGTAAAATCTTATCATCACATCCTTGAACATTTATTTTCTCAAGATGATTTGAATGCAAGATAGCATAGATGGTTATCATTTATTAAAAAAAAAATACAAATATTAATTATGTTAAATGTAAATAAAATTTGTTGATACCCTCAACATATTAACTTATCTTATTTCAATTTCTATTCTAAGGTCTAGTTTCATAAATTATGTGTTAGAATAGCAAATAATTGATGATATTTGTAAGGAAATTTTAGCAGAATCAACCAATGAATATGTGGCTAAGGCCTTTTCTAATTATTCCTTAGACTAATAAATATTTATTAGTTATTAAGGTATAATATA
Organism: Torreya grandis; assembly: GCA_037957365.1. Lineage (NCBI taxonomy): Eukaryota > Viridiplantae > Streptophyta > Pinopsida > Cupressales > Taxaceae > Torreya > Torreya grandis. The sequence continues at coordinate 670,426 of JARHVA010006855.1, forward strand.
TGTTCCTAATTATAGAAAACTAAAGGTGTAATTTCTTGAATAAGTGTGTATTTCACCTTAATTTTCTCATTTATGTGTCACTAAAATGACACATTAACTCAAAATGTTCTACTTTTGGACTAGATTAAGGAAGGGAATAATTGTTTTTATGGGAAAACATTTGGAATTATGACATGTTAAAGTTAAGCTTTTACAACCAGGTATTTTTCTCTATCCTCATTCTAGGACAAAAATCAAATGGGATATAATATGTATGCATTTTATATTAGGACTGCATAAGACTCGAGGGTATCATGATACTATGCTTGTGGTAATTTATGAATTCACCAAAGTTGCACATTTAATTACAGTGTATTTGATTGATGATGCACCTAATTTTACTAAGATTTTTATAAAGAAAATTGTTTTCCTTCACAAAATTCCCTAAGTTATCATCTATGATAGAGATAAACTATTTACTTTAAGGTTTTGATAGACCTTGACTATTTATTTTGGGATGATTTTAAATTTTAATTTTGAATATCATTTAAAAAATATGTCCAAACTAAAAGGCTAAACCAAGTGGTAGAATATATGTTAATAACCTATGTAATGGATCAGTAGTATAAGTGGTAACATTATCTCCACTTAATAGAATCACTTATAATAATATTTATCATTTTTTCATTAAGATGGCTCCTTTTAACCTTTTACATAGTATAATTTTAAACTCCCTTGCCTAGGAAGGTTTTGATAATAGAATAGTTTTAGGACCTGAAACCTTGCAAGAGTATGACATACAAATGGCTCTTATCCTCGAAACTTGAAAGTTTCCTTTGATAGACATAATAGTTATGCATATTTTAAGAGGTCTCCTAGAAAATTTTAAGTTTGGGACAAAGTATTCCTAAGATTTAGACCTCATTAAAGTTAAATAAATATTAATAATGCATCCAAAATGGTTCCATGCTATGTTAATTTGATATTTTAGAAAATATTGGCCATGTTGTTTATTGCCTAGCTCTTCATCCTTCTCTTTATAGAATCCATGATGTATTTTGTGTTGTTTTGATAAGAAAATATGTGTCTAATCCATTTGATGTTTTTCATTGGAATAATATCTAGGTGACAAAAGAGGATACCATTCAGCTAGACCCCATCAAGATCCTAGCCCATCATAGTGTTAAGTTATGAACCCAAAAATTTAGTAAGTGTTGGTTTAAAGGGATCAACTAGGTGATAAGATTTCTACCTAGGAAGATGAAAATGTTTTCAAACAATGCTAACCTCATCTATTTTGATATGCCCTAGAATAACCTATATTTAAGGGGGGAGTGTATGTCATATCCAATTTTGGTTGACCTTTAAGAATATTCTTACAACATTATTGCAATAATTCCCCTTGTTTTTAATGAGTTGCCTTGTTTTTAACTATACTTATGTTTTGAGTTGTATCAAATTATTAAATTTCAGTATTATTTGATATTTTCCATTTTTTATATCTTTTACTTTTTATAAATTTACATGATTATCCTCTTTATGTATGTATTAGTGATGCTTGTTTGCATTGTTTTAGGTATTATGATGGATGAGTTAGGCCTAGGAATGGAATAGTCTGGTAAAAAATTAGAGCAGCAACATACATGCATACAAAGGTAAAATGATGAGAGAAAACACACCTACCCTTCTACCAATCCCTTATTTATTTTTCTTTGATGTGTTGAACCATTATTATGCATTTATTTTATTTTATGTTGTGGTGAAGGTTATTGACTATCAATTTTAGTGGTCGTGATTATAATAATGCTAATAGTGCTCATTATTGCATATATCTTATGATGCACTATGTTTGTGCTAATAACATTCAATTAAAACCACCAAATGCAATTTATCATAGGATAATATTGTGTCTATAGTAGGTATAGCACAAGTATTCTATTAGTTCAAAATATTCAAGTATATAAGGGTTACTATATAATAGTTAACCCCAAATGACCAAGAGAAGACATATTTATAATTTTATCGAGAGACAAGTAAAATAACCAACTAGGGATTGGTTAACCATAAAACACACTATAACTTTATTATAACCTCTCTTAACAAAATGTATAAAGGGGGCATCTTATATAATACGCATGTCCCTTAGTTTATCACAAATACATTAACCTAAACTATTGATAAAACTTTAGAACAAGTCCTAACAAGCCCCCTATGATCTAAAGTCAATTCTTTGGACACGTTCCAAGCATTTTTTTAAAGTTTTCAAATTTTATTTTGTCAAGGTATTTTTTGAAAATATCATCTATCTGATCTATAGTTGGGAAATATATTGGTTCAAGTTCTTTATTTGACACCAGCATTCATAGATAATGATATTTTACATGTATAAGTTTAGTTTTGGCATGAAATACTATATTTTTGTACATCTTGATTTCACTTTGATTATCAATGCATAATCATGTAGGAGTAATTTGAGAAATCTAAAGGTCTTCAAGGATGCAATGTAAATAAACAATCTCTCTAGAAGCATCCCATGTCACAATGTATTCTAATTCTTCTAGTGAATTTACCATAGTATCATGCTTCTTACAACACCATGCAATAGAAGTTGAACCCATATACATAATATACCATGTTGTAGACACTCTATAATCCACACATCCACCAAAATCTACATCATAATACCTATTAGTAGTAAATAAGGATACAAAATCATAGATTGTAATTGATATACACATACATAAATCACACTATTTTATATTTTGTATGTATTTGACACTTGAAAGCATGTCAAGAGTCTTCTGAATGCAAAGAAACTTTCTTTTATTTGTAGTGAAAGGTTGGAATATGAAACGATAATGCCTTGTAAAAGATCTATATAACACTCAATTGTATTGTAAAAGAGTTCCAATGTGATAGAGCTTAATATAAAGTTCTAAAATGGTTTTCTCAAAAAGAAATTATCATTGTTTTGTGCATAGTGAATGCTCTATTTGTCTAAATATATTTAATCATGTAAGTTAATATTATATGTTTCGTATCTACTAAGATTGTATCTTATTACATAAATACCCCATATTTAAGTAAATAATACCTTTTTTATATCTATTATTACGTTTGTGTTATAATTATGTTTATACTTCACATAGTCATCCCTGTAATAATAAGTTATAATGGGTTTTCTTGAAACCTTGCCAACAATGGTGCAATGAGCATGGATTGTTAAAACATTATGTGATGGCTACTAAGACATAGATATTTGGATAAATGGCTCAATGAATGAATTCACAAATTTGTAGAGGAATAAGAAAGAATAATAGATATTTTTGTGCAAGAGGTTATTCATGAGCATAATTACATTGAAATCTATGAGATTTAATGTTGTGAATTTTTTAGACTATTAGCTATGTGGTTATCAAGATTGGAATATTATTAATTTCAGTCGAGGAGGAAAAATTTTATAGCATAAATAGAAGGACTAGAAAACTTGTGAAGATTAAAAACAGACTCAAATTATGTAATATATCATGAGACAAAAACTACTTTCGATAGATATATTACATAATTTTTTTTACAAAGATATCTAGATTTTGAGGTTGCATAGGACCTATTTGTGAGATGCATCTAAGTAAATTTTATTTAATGACTACCTACTCTTATCAAGATGTTATTTATTAAAAATTTGATGGTGCCCATCCCTACCAACATGGAGTATCTAATTTAGTAATTATGGGCATGTGTGCAATGTAGGAGTTGAGTAGAGGAACTTAAACCTAAATTTAGAATATGGAGGATGTAGAGAAGATGAGTGAGAAGAAAAATCTAGGATTGGAAATAGAGTTACGATAACAAAGAAGGTGGAATAAATAGGATAACCAAAATGCAAATGCAAATAGGAGTAGGATTAAAATAGAAGTATATAAGAGAGGGAATCCCATAGAGAAGTTAAATAATTCAAAAAAATAGGATAGTTTGTAAATTATGTAGAGAAAGGAATGAAAGGGCTCGATGAAGAAGAAGACATAGATTAGGATATAGAAGATATGGAATAGAGTGAGGATAAAAAGGAAAGTAGCATCGCAATAGATTAATTAGAGGATAGTGGTAGATCACATTTACAAGAAAGGATATTATTTAGGCCAAGGAAAGAATATTATCTATAAAAATTCATGCAAAATCATAGTATTATTATAGATTCAAGGTTGAAAATATAATAAGTTGAAGACACAAATCATTCATTTCATGAGAAAACATCCCCCAATCCCATTTTATCATTAGAAAGGCAAAAGAAAAGTGCAAAGGCTAGGATAGGGGTAAATTGGCTTGATTCATTTACTGATAAATTTGGTAAACTTAGTGTAGAAACTTGGAAAAAAAATACAAGAATAAGTTAGAAGAGGTTAGGTTTTATTTCAAAACAAGTTGTAATACATTAATAAAGACTAGTTCACAAAATCCAATAGTAGTTACAAGTACACCAAGCATGGATTTGAATGCAAGAATGTTCATTGATTCGACACCATATGATGGGTCTTTTAACTTTGAGAAATATTTTTTAACATGTGACATGAAATGGTAGGTTAAGGGAGTGACCACTAACGATTTGAAAAAGTGTGAGGTCATCGAGGCCTTAATAGGTTGAGATTTGGAATTCATATATAAAATATATGTTTTTTCCTTAAGTCCTCAATAGGTCAAAGACCAATTAATCATAAAATTTAAAATGAATAAGTGTGATAGCCAAACCATTTAGAATCTTAAAGAGATTCGACAAAGAAGTGGAGAATTGATGTGGGATTATGATCACATATTCTCAAATGTCATGAATAAACCTAATTTCATTTTGGAAGATAAAGATAAGGTTACTTGGTTTGTGAAGGGACTGTGATCAAGGATTGGGTTTTCCATTATGTAATTGTAATTATTTACTAAAGTTGATGCATGAACAACTATAATTTAGGTGGAATAAATTGAGGATTATGGAGATGCTCCATCGATTTTAGCTAAAATTGAGATGAAAATAGATTCTTTTCTATGAAGAATGGATGAGATTCATGAAATAAATAAACCTAACTATGTCTATGGTGTATGGAGTGCATCTAATAATGGCATCATAGGAATGATTTCCCTAAAATTAAAATAGATTTATATGATATATTAAGGGTAGTAGGACATGCGAAATTAAAATGTCATCTATTATAGTAGTACATTCAAAAATATAGAATTTATACTGTAATGTTTTTAAGTCATTAAATCATGAGGAGAAGAGTTTTTGGGCTCTATAGGAGCTAAAAAAGACATCATTAAGAACATCTTTGTAATTACAGCATAGCACATGCCTATTGTGAATTAGGAAATTCTAGGCCCAAAGGTAGAAATGTCTAATGTGACACAAGGTGTTCTTGGGTGGATGCCTACATAACCATAGTATCAACCCTAAGTTTTATTAGGATTAACTCCATCATCACCACAATATCATTACCAATCATTATGGAATACTATGATTCACAACCATACCAATCAAATCGGGTTCCATTGTCTCCTCAATAATAGCATCAAGGGGGATTTTATGGGAAAAAATAATAAGGTAGTGGTTTCCCATAAAACAAAAGAGGATACAGAGGGGGTACCATGGAGGATAGCAAGGAGGTCATAATAATGATAACTAGCAAACTCATCAACTAATTCAATAGTTTATGTGTGGTGAATATAATCACTTCTCATGAAATTACCTAACTAACCCTCAAAGGTAGTTGTACTATGTCTATTACAGAGTTCCAAGACAAAACCATACTAAATATTATCTAGTTTTGGAGAAGTAGAGGAAATATAATTTTAGAAAAAATGTAAACATGATAAATTTTCACTCCAAGGAAAATGCATTCATGCAAGTAGTTATAAATAAATAGTATGTAGAGAAATGATTACATCCATTATAAATGTCATAGGATCATAGAATTATAAAGGTTCAGTAGGATAAGTATCCTAACCCTGTGATGGAAAAGGCTTGATGTACCAAGTATCCTAAGTTATTCAAAACATACAATAGCAAACTATGTCATAGGACATGCCACAATCATTGATGCTTAGATGTATGGGAAGATTGTTCACATAATGAGGTAAAAGGGAGTAGTGACTACCTTGACTACCCTTTTAAAAATTATAATCACTCTATGAAATAAATCTATATTATATAATATTAAAAATATTCTATGTTACTTACTAGAGTTCACACAGTGAGGTTAGCAACATATTGGCAAGGTAGTTTGGTATATAAAGACTAATAATCCATATGATGTTGATTATCGCATGGATATTGAGTTGGAAGGTTACAAAGTACCTAATGTTTTATTTTATTTTTGAGTCATAGTTAATATTATTCCTTGGTATACCTTGGAAGCTATTCGATGGCCAACACTCAATTATAGTATGGTCACACTAAGCCTTGAAGACTATGGTAGGGTAAAGCCTATTGGCTAACTGGGAGATGTGGAAATCAAAGTGGTTGAAATAAGCCTATAAGGTGATTTTGAAGTGATTTACATAAATATTTATGAAACACACTACCATACTTTAATTGGTAAAAAGTGGGCCTATGATGGTTAGATGACCATTAACATCGTGCATGATCAGTTGGAATCACACCAAGGGGATAAAATCATCATTATACCCTTGAATAAAGTATAGCACAAGCCATACATCATACCTAAGGATCTGAATTATTCATATGCATAAGAAGATAGTAGTTGGTTTAAGGTGAGTATAAAATCTAAACCCAATGTTTTGTGAGTTATAGAATATAAATTTTTCCATCTAGAGGTACAGCCTTAACAACAATTGAAATCAACTAAATAGTTTACCTCAAGATTATGCTCACACCAATTTTACAGTTTCAAATTGATGAATGTAGGTCACCTTATATGTGATCACCAACTAGGTCAAAAATATATTTTGAATACAAATTAGGTGTGATAGACTAGACTACATGGAACCACTAAAATAAGGTCTTTTACCTTGGGATATTATGTCTTCAGTCAGTGGTGGCTCAGATACTTACAAGTTGAATTGGTCAAGGGGAGATCATGAGGTACACCCAATGTGCATGATTTTTGACACATAACATTAACAACCTCAATACTTTACAATTGATGACTTGAATAAATTTATTCTAAGGCTAGAACATAATGTGCCAAATATAGACCAAAAGGTGAGTGCACTAAATTATGCACTAAAATTAGCTATTATGACTTGGTGGGTAGTCCATGGGATAAATTAGTTACCATGGGATAAAGTATGTGAACTATTGTGAACTTGATTCTAAATACCATCTACTGTCAAGGAATAATTAATCTTTTTCCAAGAAGGAAAGTGCCTAGAAATACATGTACATAAGTGTGTGTATGTGTGGTTTGCATACGGTGTAGAACCCATATACTAGTTGCACATATTTAGATATATTATGGTACCACTCCCAACAGTCTGGTACATGCACCAATAATGAAGATGGGAGATAAAATAATGGTCGTAGGTACAAAAATATTTCATTTAGGATTTTATTTTCAAATATTATAATCCTCTAGTGCATAACACCCTGTAGAATTTGAAAATATTTCTATGTTATGGGTGAATAGAAGACTTAATTACTATGACAAACTCATCTTCGCAGCAAGAAGTAGTTAGAGATTTGAATGCAGCTATCCAAAATTACGAGGAAAGTAAATAGAAGGAGCATATTTTCATCAAACCATGAAATAGGATTGTAGATGATGAAGAATTTATATATTTCACTAATAGTGATGAGGACATAGATTTTAATGGATTTTTCAAACTAGAGATAAGTGGAGGAGCTTAGATCCAAAGTCATAGATCAAAATGAATAATAACAACTGTAAAATCTTAATATTTAGGAGCAATAAGGGCACCAAATAATGCAAGATTCCATTCCAAGTGATTCCAACACAATATATCATGAGCCTTTAAATAATTTAATAAGAAAAATTGGAATGGAACTAGTGCCAAAGCTTTCAACTTTGGGTAACTACTAGACACAAAATGAGACTTCAAAAGCATGTTAATTACTATGAGATTACCAAGATGTTTTTCTAATTAAATTCATAAAAGTAAAATGGGTGGACCCTTATTCATGTGAAATGAACATATAAATTAAAGGAGTGCACACAGCCTATGAAAAAATGACCTTATAAGTCAAACCCTAACATGAAGCTGAAAGTAAAGGTTGAACTAGATCACATGTTAGACATAAGTATTATATATCAAGTGGAAAAGGTATAATGGGTCAACGCAATGGTGGTATAGCCTAATAATTCTAAGTAAATTAAAGTGTGTGGGGACTATTGTGTGCTAAATGACATGTATAATGATCATTTTCCACTTTTTTCATAGATGAAATCTTGGAGTTAGTAATGGGACATTAAGTGTCTTCCTTCACTAATGGGTTTAGTGGGTACCGTTAAATTCTAATCGTAATAGAGGATCAAGCCAAAATAACATTTACAATAAAATGGGGATATTTTTCATATAAGGTAATGTCATTTACTTTGAATAATTCTTGAGTTTTATTCTTTAAGGTGGTGGCCACTACCTTTAAACATTTCATGCATAATTTTCTTGAAGTTTACCTAGATGATTGGGTTGTCTTTTCTTTGTTTAAGGAATAATTTTCTAAGTTGAGACTTATGCTGAAATAATGTTGAGCTTTGTGCATTACACTAAATCTAAATAATTTATTGTTCTTCACATATTTTGGTGTCTATTGGGACACATAGTATACAGGGATGAGATCTTGGTGGATCAAACCTAAATCACAATAATTATGGGTATGCCAACTCCCACAAGATCTACATAGGTTTGATCATTATTGCAACATACAATATAATATAGGAAATTCATAAAATTCTATGTAGTGTATCTTCTCCTATGGAGAAGTTACTATGTAAAGATACAAGGTTCAAGCATAAAAATTATTTCTAAATAAAATTTGTGGATCTAAAGTAGAGATTGGTGACAACACCCATTTTGGTTTTTACTAACTAGAGAAAACCTTTCCATGTTCATGTGATGATTCAAGAACTGGGATAGGATTTTTTTATCACACTAGAAGATGGATGATTAGACCATATAATCCACTTCACAAATCACAAACTATCAACTACAGAGAAAAACTATAAAAATATAGAATGGGAAGCTTTGGCCATGGTATTTTCACTCCAAAAGTTTAGACAATAACTTCTATAAATGTCATTTTAATTTTTCACTAATCATCAAGATCTATGATACTTAGTAAATAATCCTATTTTAGGGGGAGGATATCTCATTGGTTGATGTTATTTCAAGAGTTTCAATTCATGATCAATGTTAATCTAAAAAGGTAATTTATGGGGAAAGATCATCTAAGCTAAATTCACAATGGATAATAACTATAATAACTACAAGATGAATCACCAGATGCACCTTTTTTCATGTCTCTACGATTCATGAGAACATAGAAGTCATCAAACATTTTATAGAATAGGGGATCTTTCTTATGCATTATGTAAAAAGGGACAAAATGTGTTGATTACTAGAGCCATTTAATTCATCATCAATAATGGATTTATATATAAAATGGGGAAAGATGATGTATTGTATAGAGTGGCTTTGGATCATGAGAGACCTCAACTTCTTTAGGAGTCACATCAAAGAATCACAGGTGGACATTTAGTAGGAGAATCCACTATAAGGAATATATTAGAAATTAGTATATGATAGCCTACTTGGTTTCAATATGCACACCAAAGGATAGGAAAGACTAATAAGAGATGAGATTCTGTGTTCCTACGTTGGTGGAGTATCCATTTGATAAATGGGCAATAGAGTTTATAGGGTCAATAAATCCACCTAGTAAGTGTAGTAATGCAATATACATCATCATTGTAATAGACTACTTCACTAAATGGGTGGAAGATATTATGACACCAAGTTACGGTGCTATGGATTCACCCAAGTTCTTATATGAAAATATTAAACTCAAATTTGGGTATCTGATCAAAATGGTTAGAGATATAGGTGTGTATACTAAATATCACCATCAAAACTCTAATAGAAGAGTTTATGATATCGCACCACAAAAACATAATTTATCATCTGTAAGCACATGGATAAGTAGAGGCATCACAAAAAGTCCTTAGAAATATGTTCACCAAGATATGCAATGTCCAAAGAGATGATTGGGAGGATCAAATATCTATGATCCTATGGTCATACATGACACATTATAAGTGTGCAACAGGTTTCATGTTATTTTAGCTAGTCTATGGACTTGAAGCAGTAATGCCCATGGAATATGTAGTACCTAATTTGTGTATTACATTTATTATAATACTAAGGGATTAAGATTATTTTTAGGCATGGCCTATGGATTTAAAAAGAATTGAATAAAATAGACAAAGGTCACAATAGACATGGGAATTTAATAATCTAAGTTAAAAAACATGGCATGATCACAACCTATGATCTAAAGAAAATTTTCTAGAGGAAGCGGTCTTACTGTATGATAACATATTTAGTTCATTTATGGGAAAGATATACATTATGTGTAAGGGAACTTACATCATTCATGATATCTTGAATTAATTAATAATTGTCTTAAAATATCTACAGGGAATAATTCTATCAAGACATGTAAATGGTTATAGGCTTAAGCCTTGCCATCAATAATCTCTTTTAACTCTTGTAGAAAAATGAGAGATGGTGCTAAGTATCACCAAGTAGTTTAGGATTTTTTATTAATATATTATTTTCCTACTTTAGTTTTATTTTTTTATGTGTTTGTATAGTTAAATCTCTATATTTCAAGACATCAGAACTAGAGTTGAAAATTCAAAGTTGTAGAGTGTGATATGGGAATAAATCTAACATGATTGGAAGACAAATTGAAATATGTACACATGGATCATAAACTAAGTATGGGAATGATGTGATGAAAACAAATGTAGGTACAAATGACAATCAATGATCATTCAAAATTATTAATTATGATACACTTGAAATATTGCATCTTTCCCAAAGCCGATTGAATGTCAAAATGAAAGGATGTACAACAAAGGAAAGTGGATCAGTGAGAATATGGTGTGTCATATCAACAATTTTTTTCATATGGATAAATTTTTTTAGATATATAATAGGAAGCATCACATCTATAATAACCATCTGGCATTAATTCATAAGGTTAAATTGTGTGCAACTAGCTCATCACAATCAAAACATTCTATCAAATGGATTTGAGTAGAAAAACTATATAACAAGGAGAACAAGGAAAAAAAGGTTGTTCCACACCATTGAGAATAAGATACCCCTATGATCTGAGTCTAAGTTCATAAATAGTGCACATATTCCCTGAAATCACCACTACATCCAAATAAATTATTTAAACATGACTATAATAGATAATATGGATTATGCATAGATCTTAATCCCTCTCACAAATGGACACAAGGAAGAAATGGGGATTAGTCTCACACTCAAGAAAAATAGATACCATAATCCAAACCCATTCAACTTCATCAATGCTACAAAAGCTAATATGTTTAGTCTTGACCAATTAGTAGAAGCACAAGCAAGAGCCCTGACACTTCAACACCCTCTACAAGGCTCTGATACCAAGTGACTCATCAAGATTCCTATGTTTGGATAGTTAGATAAGGTGATGCTCACAATTATTATTAGATATAATTAGGATGAGATCCATATTTCACAAGATGTCACCATTTTTATCAACCATGCCACAATTAATAAGACTCCCAACTTGGGGAAAATCTCTTCTACGCTATAAAACCAAGGCTCCCCCAATTCATTAAAAAAAATTATAATAGGGCATATATGGGATCCCTATTGACATGGTGGATTACATGTTAGTATGTATTCTCTTTGAGTGCATCACCAAGCATTTTTGGTAGACTACCAAAAGAACATGGAATGAAATAAAATAGGTCATTGACATCACCTACAAAATGATCAGCTTGCATGAGGACTTTAATTGGCCTAATATTTTGGCTTCAAACTCATAACTAATATTTATAAGGTCATTGATAGAACATTACAAGTGTTCTAATAATATTTTTTGGTCAAACTACTATGTTTTATGCATTGAAGTCACTAGAAGGTCCAATCAACCCAAATGAAGAATTTTGGTGTACTATTGCATTTACGAACCTTACCTAGACCAATACAGGCCAATACTATAATCAATTGGCTAGGTTTCATCAATAGTGGGTTGAGATCCAAGACCTAATCATTTTTCACCCTAAGGTACCCAAGGACGTTCTACAAGATCTAGGGTAGCATGCATCTATTATAAAGTTACATGATGGAATTCACATCAAATTCCAAAAGCTACCTAAGTAAATATCCACTCCAATACATTACCATGTAGGATGTTAAGGTATAAATTATGTGATATAAATCCTTATATGCCAAATTAGTTTAAACCTTGTGATCTATATCTTTGGGATCACATTAGCCCTTGCTTACACAAGCTCAAGCATTGTAACAAATAGGAAAATATCCCTCATATACTACTAAGGTCAATCACAAGACACCATTAAAATGAGCCTCACCACCACCACAAAATAAGAAGACCCACAATACCAAATTCTAGCTAGATAATAGGTATGTACCAAAAATAGTTGTAGAATGCAATCTTATAAATTTGAGCATTGAGGTAGAGGAAGTTTTTCAGTCAATATTCATAGACATAAGAAATAAGGTATACGATTAAGAAGAAGAGAAATAATTTTTATTTTTGAAGGTAGTATGCACCTGTCATGTGTATAACTAGGTGTGACAAGATTTATGGGTTGATATCACCCATCCTCTTCCTTTAAATAGTAGATATAATAGGGAAGGAAATAACGTACATACATCTTTAAGCTAAGTTATTTTATACATATCCAACTATTGGATATTTTGGTACATGGACTAAGCACTCACCACTGCATTAAATCCCACCACCAGCTATAGTGTGAAAGTAAAGGGCCCATTCTATGTTTAGAGTGTCCCCAAAAATTAAGGAATGGATGGTTTCTTTTATATATCTATTAGTGGATGTTAAAATTTATTAGGCCTAGAGATCCAAAAATAGACTCAAGAGATATTGGGATTGAATTAACCTCATCATTTAATTTATAGTCGATGCTTGATTCACTAACTCTTATGTAGGAGCTGGAAAAGATAAATCCACCATAGCCTAAGAATCCTTCCAAACAAAAAGTTATTATGGCACAAGAACAAGTTATCATGGCATAGAAAAAAGAAAAAAAGGAGCAATAGTTGTATATGAAAAAGGTTTAAAAGGTATAGAGTAATAAGAATAAGGAAAAGTTAAAACATAAGGCTATCAAGGAAGAGTTGTGGAAAAAGCAAGATGAAGAATGTAGGGGGAAAGCTAAGGAAGTTGAGGCAGAAAATAAAAGGGCCAAAGAAGCAGAGGTGAAGAATAAAGAGGAATAATAAACTACAAGGAAATAACACTTGAATAAGAAAATTAATAAATATAGGTATTGCATAAGAATAAAGATAAATATGAAGTAGTAGTAAAGGTACAAGAAGAGGAGAAGGCAAAAAAAGAGTTTCACACTTAGGTGGAACAAGTGAAGAAGCAAGCCTAAAAATAGGAGGCTAAGAATAAGTCTAAGGTAGATGCCAAATCCAAGGTTAACATATATTCCAAAGCCAACATTGAGGTATATGCTAAATCCAAAGTAGAGGCAAAGGCCAAAGCCAAGGTTGTAGCAAAGTGCAAGGCTAAGCAAGAAAATGCATTAAAAAAATAGATGATACCAAGATGGTAGGGATACCTGAGACCCAATATCCATAATCCACATCATATTGCATATATTCTACCCAATGGGGTGTGTAGGAGGAGGCAGTATAGTATAGGCCCAAAAATTATAACCAATGGTCATGCAGAAGCTGAAAAACTTCATAAACAAAGCCATAATCTCAAGGCTAAGATAGAAGCTATTTTTAGATCTTTGAGGAATATAAATACTTTCTCAACATTTTTATACACCAAGATTACAACATAACTTGAAACATGCGTGAATAAAATTAGTAGTTATATAACACATGGACAAAGGCCATACTAGAGTTCATAAAGGATGATAAAGCTAAAGCTACCATTGAAGATCATTTTGCTACCTCAAATTCATTAGATGACACACTCAATAAATTACTTAAATCTATAGATAATATCATGTTGAAGATGTAGACTTGGAAAAATGAAATGATGTGCAATATATTTGTCAGTATGTAAATTAGGAGGCACGTAAATAATATGGAAGAGTTAGCCCAAGACATTTAAGTGAAAGTATCTAATGCATAAGCTATGATCTAATGATGGAAAATTAAAAAATCCAAAGTTTGGTTGAGTTCCAAGTGTCATTGCACACTAGAATTAATTTGGTCAGATAAGTTATTATGGATTGGACATTTATCAAAAAAGACATCTTATTTGTATAGATTTATCGTAGACATCATCCATAAGCCTCAATTTGTTCCTCTAAATCAACTCCAATAGGAAATCCATCATAAAAAGGGTTTTTAGTTTCATATCCTATGCCTCAACCCTAAAAACCACCTCTACTAACAAATTCTACAATAAGAACTTCGTCTTTAGCATCTCAAACATAACCATCTATGTGACTTCCTTTAGCTCAAAAAAACATTCTATGCCACAACCTTCATTATCGATACTACACACACTCCAGTTTTGTATTTTTTAAATCATTTTATAGTAGAAAGGCCTTGAACATTAGGAACATGGTGAGATTGGCTAAAAACTTGTAAAAGGCATCCACTTGGTTAGGCTAATCTATTAAAAACCCATCAGAGTATTAGATTATTATGCTACTTAGTTGAAAACCTAAAAGGGCAGCTAAGTAGTGCACAAGAGGTGAAAATTGTTAAATATCACCTTAAGAGATTAGTGCATCTTATGCTTCTATTCCAATTCCTCAGAGCATGCAAAGTTTTTAGCTTTAGCACATGGCACACTTCTTGTGACTTTATCTCAACACAAGACAATTGTTTAAGTCTAGGAAAGTGTTGGTAGTAAATAGGACTACAAAATTGCATACTATAATTGATATACATGTGTGTGATTCATACTATTTTGTCTTGTGTATCTATTTTGTATGTATTCAGCACTTGAAAGCATGTCAAGAGTCTTCTAAATGTGAAGAGGCTTTCTTTTATTTGTATCAAAAGGATGGAATATGATGTGATAGTGCCTTGTACAATCTTTATATATAACACTCAGTTGTGTTTTAAAAGAGTTATGATGTGATATATATTAATATAAAGTTATGAAATGGTTTTACCAAATGTCTTTTATCATTACTTTTGCATAGTGAATACTCTATTTGTCTAAACTTGTTTAATCATGTAAGGTAATATTATATGTTTTGTATCTTTTAATACTATGTAATCTTGCATAAATACCCCATATTTAAGTAAATAATACCACTGTTCAATTTGTGACTATGTTTGTGGTATAATTTTGTTTATGTTTCTCACAACTATACCTATAATAGCAACTTCTGATGGGTTTTCTAGGAACCTATGCTAACAATACCCAACAAGTTTGAAGTTCTTATTGTGGTAGTACTCGAGGCCATATGTTTCATTCCCTTAAGGTAATGAAGTAGTCTTATTACTCAAGGTTTTATGTTTTTTGTTCCCTAAAGTTAATAAAATACTCTTTTTCTTATATGTTAATTAACTTGGATATCTGGCCTAGTAGTCATAAATTATATTAATCCTCCTATTAATTGCCTATATCTATTATCATCATAAAATTCACCACAATCATCTTTATACAATTTCAAGCTTCTCTCCATCAAAGTGGGGATAGGTTTGAAATCATTCATACTAAACCTATTTAATAACTTAGAATATACTTAGTTTGAGTAATGAAAATGATTTTATTTTTATGAGTGACTTTTATTCCAAGATAATAGTTAATAAATCCAAGATCTATCATCTCAAACCCATCTTTTAGTTCATTCTTTACGAACCTGTTATGGTGTTCATCATTTCTTGACATAAATAAGTCATCGACATAAAGAACTAGAATTATCAACTTATTTCCTTGCACTTGAATATAGGAGTATCATTAGATTCACTATGCATAAATCTAATTTTATGCAAGTAAAAATCCATTTTTTCATACCAATCCCTAGGTGCTTGTTTGATCCCATAATGTGTTTTGATTAATTTACATACCTTGTGTTCTACACCCACATTCTCAACTTAGGGTTGTGTAATATAAAATTAATCTTGTAAATCACCATTTAAAAAGGATTTTTAACATCCATTTGATGTATTTTCCAACCATTATGTGTTGATAATGCAATAAACTTATGAATAGTGTACCATTTGGCAGTCGGTGTAAATGTTTCCTATAATCATCCTTTCATTGTGCATAACCTTTCACAACAAGCCTTACCTTATGTTTGTCAATGGAGTGATCTGATTTATACTTTACCCTATAAACCCATTTGCATCTAATGTGTTGAACATTTGATCAAGATCAACCAAAACCCAAGTATTATTTTTATGAATGGCTTCATATTCATTATGCATTGAAGTTTGTCAAACCTATTTGATAGAAGCTTCCTCAAAATTAGATGGCTTTGTGGAAGAAGTAGTAATAACCATTACATTATTTACCTATTTACAAGAAATTTTGAGACATGTTTTACCAACCTCATCTACTTTCAAGTCATAAAAATGTTAGGTTGTGGAGCTAAAAGCTTCACTGATGCAGACATGGAGAAGGCCATTGGAGGAGTTGCTGGAGTGTCACAGACACCAGCATCGGTCAGGCCAACCGACATCGGCAGGTAGGAGATAGGAAGCAACCGACGTCGATCAGACGTCAGTCGGTGTCGACGACCCCCAAGCAGATAGGGACCGACATCAGTCGCCTGTGTGGTTCGACTGCGAGTATATTACGGGCAATTGGTTGACGAACCAAGTGTTTGCATGATTAGAGCTAATTTTAGACTGAGAGCTATGGATCTAATTATTGTATTAGGTGTCTAATTATTGTTTGGATGAGATCTATATAATAGACTCATGGTTGTATTGTAAACTTGTGCTAGAGAGTAAGAGAGCAATATTATAAGCTCCTTCTATGTGTGAGGTGAGCAATGGTGTGTTCCTCCTAGTGCCACAGTACCAAGTGCAGGTACTGGATTGGAGAATCAGTAGGGTTCTTCATGTATGTATGATCTTGGTCATCAGGTGAGCATGGCTTCTATAGGAGATCTACATGGTAAGTAAGATCATTGATATGCAGGTGTATGTGTGTGCAAGGTCAAGGTTTACAGGTGTGCAGAACCATATTGATTTGCAAGTGTGCAAGATCAGATAGGACAGCAACACAATAGGGATTAGTATTAGGTAAGATCTACTTGAAGTATAGTGTGTACTCAAATAGAGCAAGAGAGGAAGGCAAGGAAGATCCTTCCATAAGTAAGGTCTATTGAGGTGTAGGTTGTTGTAAGTTCAGGGGAGATCTACTTGAAGTACATTTGTGTACTTGTGGAGTGCGTGGAGCACTTGTGGAGTGCGTGGAGCATAGGTATAAGGTGAATACCAACTTAGTGTTTGAGTTGGGTGTTGGGACCTAAGAGAGAGAGCTTTGAGGAGAGAATTATTGTTCACTTGAGGTGTGGGAAGCCTCTGAAGAGGTGGTGGAGAAGAAGTGGCATCTTCTTTATTGTATTCTTTTCTGTATGAGTATTAATACAAGTTGTGTATTGTCTCTCATATCTTGTGTTATTTCTGGATTCTAGTTACTTGTTGATTCTGGTTATTTCCGCATATTAAGTTGCTTGTATTTGGTAATCAATTGTGTGCTTCCGGTATTCATATTCCCAACACGTGATATCAGAGCTAAGGTTGTAGGAAGTGGTTTTGTGTTTGGTTACAAGTCACTCTCAGGGGTTTCTGATTGAGTGGGAGTAGAGCAATGGCAGATCAAAGTAAGCTAAGAATGGAGGAGTTGAAAAGCACAGATGGTCACCAATGGTCTTATGGAAAGAAAGAGCAGGTAAAAGAAGATTGTTGGTTGGTAGCAGATCAGCATGAAGGAACTGAAAAAGTAGATATTGTAGGGGATGTGGCATAGGATGCTTTGGGAGGTTTCTTGGATAAATTTGAATCTTGGATAACAAATTCGGTTGCCTCTTTCCATGCAGCCCCAGATAGAGGAGCTGGTGAACCTTGCCAAAGAATTGGCAAAGGGGAAGTGAAGCTAAAATTGCAGGCGGCCAACACATGGGTGTTGAAGGAGGTCATGCAGGTCCCAGGTTTGGAGATATGGCTAATTTCTTCAGAAAAGTTGGATGATGAGAGATGCACAAGAGCTCTCATAGCGGATGCACTTAAATTAGCTGGTGGTAAGAAAACAGGTACTCTTTATCTACTTGTTTATATTATTGATTCTTCTTCTGTTGCGAAGACGTGGCTTCATAGGCTTGGTCACATGAGCAGGAAGGAGATGCATGTTCTTAAGTGGAAGATAGATATATTTGACAAGCTTAATAACTAGAAAGCCTTGGTGTTTATGGAGGAGATGGCGGACAGAATTCAGTGGATGAGGCTGGATACATCTGAGCAGGGTAGTTTGGACATGGAGATTGATTCAAAGGAGCTCGTGGGTAAAAAGTCATCATTCACAGGAAACATAGGTACCAGCGTCAGTAGGAAAACTAACGTCAGCAGTAGGTAAGACTGACGTCGGTCACAAGGACCGACGTCAGCAGCAGGAGGACACCGACGTCGACAGGGTTGGTAGTCAGGATAGGCACAGGAACCGATGTCGGTTGGATGCAGACTGTGTGGTGGCTGAGACCAGTCACTATAATAGATTTTGGGTGGACAACAAGCTATCAAGGAGTCTCAAACGCCCATATGGAGGACTGAAGATGTAATTAGGCCTCAAATTTGTTGTTCCTCTTCTTTACACTCGTTGCTTACTGCAGAGCAGGAAGGATCCAGGAAACAGTGGGAGCGTGGCATGGAGAGATTGCAGAACCAGACAGGAGATTTGGTAGGGTTGCCAGTAGGTATGAAAAGCACAGAGATGAATGGATTCCTTAGTTGAAGAATAGAGCGAATAGACACGTGAGACGGAAGGCCAGGTCATATGGTCTTGAGGAGCTGCAGGACAGTGGTACAGGTTTTGACAGGTGGATGACGAAGCATGGCTTTAGTCAATGTCAGGGTAACTACTGTGGTTTGACTTACCAGGGGGATGATGATTGCAACATCATTTTGTTGTTGTATGTGGATAGTATGCTAGCTAGCAGGGGTGTACATACAGGGTTTTGCTAAGCTAAGGGTAAGATTAGTTTAGTAGTTTGTTATGAAGAATTTGGAGCAGCAAAATTCTTTGGCATGGGAGGCATGGAGATCACAAGTTGATTTTGTCTCGAGTGGGAGCTGATGTGAATTAGGTGTTGGTGAGATGCAGGATGCAGAATTGGAGCACATTAAGGAATGGACAGTTCAGTATCTGAAATCACATGAGGTCTAGCATAGACCTGAGTTTTCCCAAGCAGTGGGAGCTGTCAGAGAGTTAGGAGCCAATTCAGAGAAGTGAGTTTTCAGGTATTTGAGAGGGACCAACAGTAGGGATTCATGTTATTCAAGGTCAGGACTTCACTACATGGGATTGTAGGTT
Organism: Torreya grandis; assembly: GCA_037957365.1. NCBI lineage: Eukaryota > Viridiplantae > Streptophyta > Pinopsida > Cupressales > Taxaceae > Torreya > Torreya grandis. The sequence continues at coordinate 690,155 of JARHVA010006855.1, forward strand.
TGGATGCGGTAGGGTACTCAGATGACAGGAGGTACACCACAGTGTGTGTGGTGGGTTGTCTTTAGGGATTCAGCTTGAAGAGGGATACAAGCCAGGAAATAGATTAGACGGGGTACAGGTACAGATACAGTGCAGCTATTTATCTCCAAGTGGGAGATTTTTAGGTTGTGGAGCTAAAAGCTTCACTGATGCAGACATGGAGAAGGCCATTGGAGGAGTTGCTAGAGTGTCACAGACACCAGCATCGGTCAGGCCAACCAACGTCGATAGGTAGGAGACAGGAAGCAACTGGCGTCGATCAGAAGTCGGTCGGCATCGGTGACCCCTAGGCAGACAGGGACCAACGTCGGTCACCTGTGTCGTTCGACTATGAGTATATTATGGGTAGTTGGTTGACGAACCAAGTGTTTTCATGATTAGAGCTAATTTTAGACTGAGAGCTACGGATCTAATTATTGTATTAGGTGTCTAATTATTGTTTGGATGAGATCTATATAATAGACTCATGGTTGTATTGTAAACTTGTGCTAGAGAGTAAGAAAGCAATATTATAAGCTCCTTCTATGTGTGAGGTGAGCAATGGTGTGTTCCTCCTAGTGCCACAGTACCAAGTGCGGGTACTGGATTGGAGAATCAGCAGGGTTCTTCATGTATGTATGATCTTGGTCATCAGGTGAGCATGGCTTCTATAGGAGATCAACATGGTAAGTAAGATCATTGATATGCAGGTGTATGTGTGTGCAAGGTCAAGGTTCACAGGTTGCAGAACCAGATTGATTTGCAGGTGTGCAAGATCAGATAGGACAGCAACACAACAAGGAGCAGTATCAGGTAGGATCTACTTGGAGTATAGTGTGTACTCAGATAGAGCAAGAGAGGAAGGCAAGGAAGATCCTTCCATAAGTAAGGTCTATTGAGGTTCAAGTTGTTGCAAGTTCAGGGGAGATATACTTGAAGTATGTTTGTGTACTTGTGGAGTGCGTGGAGCACTTATGGAGTGCGTGGAGCATAGGTATAAGGTGAACACCAACTCAGTGTTTGAGTTGGGTGTTGGGACCTAAGAGAGAGAGCTTTGAGGAGAGAATTACTGTTCACTTGAGGTGTGGGAAGCCTCTGAAGAGGTGGTGGAGAAGAAGTGGCATCTTCTTTATTGTATTCTTTTCTGTATGAGTATAAATACAAGTTGTGTATTGTCTCTCATATCTTGTGTTATTTCTGGATTCTAGTTACTTGTTGATTCTGGTTATTTCCGCATATTAAGTTGCTTGTATTTGGTAATCAATTGTGTGCTTCCGGTATTCATATTCCCAACAAAAAATTACTTTGAACACATTTAGGATATTTGTGTAAATTGTTAAGATTAGGATTACCATAAGTTTCTTCATGTGCATTGTTTGTAGGAATATTCAGAGAATTGTGAACATTTTATAAGTCAACATTTTTTTAAGAACTCGATAAAGTATAAAAAATGAAAGGGATGTTTGTCTTATACCACAATCTATGAGAGTTATCTTCATTACACAATCCCTTAGCATGTTTTTAAATTATCCTTTATAACCTATCAAATTGTTAGTCTATCTTTGCAGTGTTTATATTACAATATTCATCAAATATCACATCCCTACTCACTATGATTGTTCATGTATCCTATGCAATCAAATGATACCCCTTTTTAGTTTTTGAATACCCAAGGAAAATGCATTTTCTACTCTGAGGTTCCAACTTAGGTTTGTGCTCAGTAGGAACTAAAGCAAAGCAAGTACATCCAAAAAAAAATAAAGTGTTTAAATTTTGGCTCAAACCCATTCCAAGCCTCATATGGAATTTTGCCCAAAATTGAAACTATAGGGGATTTATTTCCCAAATATACTGCAATACAAATGGATTCCACCAAAAAATTATCATAAGTTATTTTTAGTGCAACATAGTGTGGGTTGTGCCTTTTAAAGTTCTATTTATTCATTTAAAAACTCCATTCTATTTTGGACTGTAATCATTACTGTATTTCCATTTGATTCCCTGCTCTTGATAATAATATTAAAAAATCATTTGAAGAATATTCACCACCATTATCTAAATGTTATCAGTTACATTTTTTGGTTTGTTTTGATACCACTGGTAACATTTGAGTAAAACCATCAAATGCAATTTACCATAGGGTAATATTCTATCTATAGTAGGTAGACCACAAATATTTTATTAATTCAAAATTTTCAAGTATATAAGGGTGCTTATAAGTTGTTAACCCCAAATAACCAAGAAAAGACATATTTATAATTTTATTGAGAGATCGGTAAAATAACCAACTAGGTAATAACTAAAAACCTAACTCTATACGATATTGTTTAGCTGTAAAACAACACTACAACTTTATTATAATCTAACTTTAAAAACTATATAAATGGGGTGTCTTATTATTCTATGCTTGTTAGAATTCACAAGAGAAACATACAAATAATAAATATGTTAGATTGTAATATTGTAATATTCATATTTTAGCAATGTAATACAATACTTTGACAATATAATTCATTTAAGCATGTGCAATAAATACAATAACTACTAAGTAGATAAGGGATAAGAGAGAGCATATCTTGTTTGACGTTTTGTTATATAACATACAATGATCATGAATCATCACAGGACTATAATAGAGATCTAGGTTCTATTTGTTATGAATTCTAGTTGTGTTTAACCATTGGACACTTTCATCCAATTTGAACACCTATGTCGACAATAGTGTCCTTATGTTGATGTTAGTGTCAAGACCATACTATAGCTCCATTTGTAATCTTTCATCTGGAATTTTCTTGACTTATGGTCTCCTTTCACCTAATGTCTTTAGATCTTGTGCATAGGATATTTCTCTTAATTTATTTATCAAAACCCTAGTTTCACTTCTCTTTGCCCTTGAATGATTCCCTAGGAAAAATGGGTTAGTGTGCACATGGTATCAAGCTAACCCCAAATACCCCTCTATTAATGAGTTCTACCTACATAGCCAATACTCTGAAGAGGGATTCAGACTTATGTATTTCTCCTATACATTTTGGATTGTGTATGAATCATGAAATATGTGCAAAGTAAGTACAATGGTGACCTGGGTTGTAACTTGGAAAATCATGATCTTGGGTTGATCCTTTAGTACTTTAGACTTATAGATGTGTTGTTTCTAATATTCATATGGAAATAGGTATGTTAGAGGTAAAATCACTGAGAGGAGGGGTGAATCAGTGAGCCCAAATTATCCAACTTCAATTTCAATCACTTTCAAGTTCTTAATTAATTACCATAAGCATTCATAAAGAATACACATCAATCATAGCAATGAGCAAGAGAGACAATGCAAGATCAATCACATAAAACATAACATATGTGGAAAACCCTCTTGGGGGAGAAAACCCACTAGAACCTACAATTGGGCTATTATCCTATAATAACAACAACCAAATTAGACTAGATGTAATTGATCAAGGGATTACCATCCCTTATTTTAGTGAGACTGCACTCCCACAAGGAGCTACTACACCTATCTAGTTGATCTACCATAACAACTAGACCTTTAACAAGTTTTAACTTGCAAGGAGGTTGTAACCCCCTTAGATGTTGATCTACCACTACAACACTTATGAACACATCCACATTTGAATTGATGTCAACACCTGATGATGGACCTCTAATTATAACTCTTCACCTTTGCTCATACTCAAATAGTAAGAGCACTATTCTACCAATAGAATTATGACATATAGGTCATATAAATAGTCTTCAATTTTTTCTATTATTCAACACATCCACTGATCACCTACCCATTCCTTCTCTTCATAACACTATGCTCTCAAAATGCAAATCACATGCACAAGTCTCTCTAAGTCAAGAAACCAACACATTTAGTTTCACCATTTATAAAGCTATCATGATTATCAATATATTGGTCAGCCATAAGGCATGACTTAACCCTTAATTCATCTATCATATGAAGACACAACTCAATACAATCTTCACAAGTTGGCTATAGCATCTATGGGTCACCATTAAGCAGTTACACCTTTCAATTAGGCCCTTGTAGCTCTTATAGGTCTCATGGAGACCTATTCACCCATTTATCACTTAATCAAACAAAACAATAGCATAGGAAAAATTCCAAAAGAATTTACTCATTACATATGATCTATAGGTCCCCCTTAAGTTCCAACAACCAACTAGTACCCTTCTACTTAAGCACAATTTGCTCAAACAACATTATATGCACACAGTCACCATGAATGAATACACAGTCAACTTTTAAACCTTTTATCATATTGCATATGATTTTTCAAAAATTCATAATGTACACAAATCATCCTCATTGAGTATTCAATAATCCTCAATATCCAATTCATCATGATACATCGAAACAATATCAAAATAAGCTCGAACAATCTTCTTGGGTCACTTGCAGAATATACACAAACAAATAGTCAACTATGAAGCTTCATAGATTTGACTATACATACTTTCAAATATTTAAATTTATATTTATAGATGTGACTTGTAGTTCTCTACATGTTTTATTTTTATACCATGAGAAAATTCTACCTGGATCAAAAGTTATAGCCAAAATACAGAGCACTAGATTTTCCTTTACAAAGTTAAATATTCAAATGCAAACAATCACAGTTAAACCTCAAACGCCATGCTCACATCTCATTCCCTATCTAATTAGATTAAACACACACCATCAATATTATTTTAATTAAATCAACCTTTTCCTTTCATCACTCATCGTTGGATCTTCATCTTGACTATTTGACTTAATGCGCTCCGTGAATCTCTTGTATGTAGCTCAATCTTTAACTCTGCTTGACGTTAAACATAAAACACTTATCCTCATCTCACTGCTTCTAGACATCTTTGAATGAACACTCTCTATTGATCCTTTTTTAAGTAACTCAATTTAATCATCAAACACTTTGACCCATTTGACTTATTATGCATCATAGATCTAGATTTACGAACTCCCACAAACTATTGATACTTGGAAGAAGCTTGATCTTTATCTCTACTCAATGTTAAAAATTGAACACTTGGAACCATCTCTATACTTCCTAAATTATTTTATTTTTGTGTTCTATCGATATTTCTTGAACTTTAACTTGTGCAAAAATGAGTATGGGAACCATTGCAGTCTATTTATAAGGTCAACTTTGCACCTCTATATATTTTGCTTCATTCAAGTGCATGTTCTAAAATTTAGACTTTATGATCTCTTCACATAGGAGAATATAAAAATGTACCAAAATAATCTTTAAACCTTTGCATGTGAATATATAACACCATTAATCTTCTCACTTAGATTTTTCTACCATAGAGCCAATAATGTCAAGAATTGCCTAGAAGGCCAACTTTGCACATGCATATCTTTTGACATGCTTTGGTGCATAATCTAAAATTTAGCATAAATAAACTAGGAACAAAAATTTAAAAACCCATATGATCAAATTATATTGAAACATCCACATGTTCTATATATTCCATCATCAAATTGCTTACTCATCTCTTTCTTGCCTCATGCAAATTAAGCTAAGTATGGGAAAACACTGTCAAACTGCTTGGGAGCCCAACTTTGCACTTGCATATATTTTAATTCACTTCAGTGCATAATATAAAATTTAGTGAAAATTAACTAGGAACTAATTTTATCACAATCATATGATGAACACCCTCTGACTGATCCACACATGGCAATGGTGACGTTATCAAACTGCCTCCTCAAATTTTTTGCCATTGGACCCAAAATGTCTAGATGAAAACTATGGAATACTAAATGAATTACACTTATACACACAAGCACTCAAATCTTAAAAAAATATTAGGGACCTATTTCACATGCTCAAGTTACCATACTCATCCTTGAACATCTCTAATCATGCAAACTCTGAAGATCAACCAAGCCTTCTTCAAGCATATTAGTACAAGCACATTGTACACTTTTTCATTATCACATAGACTATCAAGGCACTTCATCCACTCACTAGGACACCTCCATTAAATCACCATGACTCATTTACAACTCTCCAACAATCTCCTCCTTTGTCATTGATGTCAACACCCATCAATATAGCAATATACAACTCATCTTCCTTTTCTCTCTTTAAGAATTCTCACAACATGAACTTTCTCCCCCTTTGACACAATGACAAATTGGGCACAATCTAATATTGAGGACCTAAAAATACCATCAACAAGTTAGAAACATATTATAAATATGATACAAATTCCCCCATACCTTTAGCCTACCTTTTCTTGCCTTGACAACATCCTCTTGCTCCATGCCAACACTCTCTTCAACCAAGCACTAAAAGCAATGAAGAAAGAACACACAAAATACTAAAATTTGATGGAATTCATCAAGAAACATTTGAGAAGGAATAACCCTAATATCTCATATCTTTTTCACCTTTTGATGATCTTCATATCTCCACACATCATGAAGAACCACCACACATGCTTCCTAGCCTTCTCTCTCAAGCTACCACAAGGACCACCAACAAAACTTCATGCCACTCACCAAATAGGAAACATGCACTAGACTAACTTAAGAACTCACCTTGAAATACTCATGCCTTGATCTTTTGGATAATTTTATCAAAAGTTACTTTTTTTCGCGCTAGGTCTGTCTAGCCTCCTTATAGCCCTACCTAGAACTTGCAGAGCCCATAATTTTTATCAGACACATCTTTAAGACCTAAAAATTCATATCTAGAGCACTCTCATTTGCCTCCTTAAGAACACCAATTTTCATCACCTATTTCATCTTTTGCAACATACTTCATAAACCTACTAGTCAATTAGGCCTCCATCTTGACACAAACTTGAAAAACTTGAAATCCACAAACCTTCAAATCTCTGTGAAGCTTTATTTGATAACCCATTTGGCCCATCCAAAATATTAAGAATCCTTAGACCTCAAATCATAATGCAAACCACTTTTCTATCAAATCCCAAAACACTTGAATCTCAAAATAAATAAGGTCAACAAACCTCCTTTTGGTTAACACCCCCCCCTTTTAAACTTCTTGTACACCTATATATAATCATCACACACTTCTAGACCAAAAATTGAGCCTCCAAAACTTTGGTAACATTGACTTCCTATAACCCATTTTTAGGCCTGCTTGCCTTTAAGTCAATACTAAGAAAATTGAGAGCACTCAAAAATATTCAATTGGAATTCAACATACCTTTAGACCACAAAAACACTTGAAGCTACTCACAAATTAATTCATAGAACTTTTTGATCACCAAACTCTACTTGACATTGCATCAAACTCATTAAGCCATCTGGAAACACCCATTTTAACCTTGTATTATAGCTCCTTCACAAATATCTAGAACAATCTCATGATCTTGTTTCTCCCCCTTAACCAAAGACCTTTTATGATTGAAACTATCATCTTGAGCACATAAACTTTCTTCTCCATGAGAAAATAAGTCTCCTAAGAGACATAGGCAGAGACACCCTACTTCACAATGTCCTAGAACAATGTGAAACTAGGAGTTTCCCACAACTCCTCATATTCCTTCTCCTCCTTAATCATTTGATACTTTTAGTTCTTCTTATTCTTATTAGGCTTAAGAGAATAAACATGCTTAACCACTACAACATTATCCTTTTCTTCTAGGATTGGATTGGCAATACATGGAGACAACAAAGATTCATGACATACCTTTTCATCTGAAGAATCCACCTTAAAGTTTGGAACCTCATCATTAGGAAAAAAAATTGATGTTCTTTGCATGATACATGCTAAAAAACAATCAGATTTTCACTTGGATCCATACACACCTCAAAACTAGCCTCAACCAGTATCTTGTTCTTCTCCTTGAGCTTGATCTCTTCATTATCAACATGAGCAGACAATGAGACCTCTTGGTACTCTTCAACTTTAGTAACATTCTCTACCATATCAAATAGATTACTTGGACCTACAGACTCATCATGACTCACACTTGTCACCTTTGTCTTCCATGCATTAACTTGCCTTCTTTATTGCACTCTAGGAGCCTGATTAAATATATTCTATCTTGTAAGCCTTTGCTTGCAGAAGCTAGAAATTTGACCTCTCTATTGACAATTGAATCACACTATACCTTTTGCAAGAAATGTATCTTGTCTTACCTTATTTGGATAAAAACTTGTAATGTGTCCTATGTCATGATAAATGAAACAATCTCCTCTTTTTGAAGAGGACTCACCTTGTTTAATTTTATGTGGACAATGGTTTAAAAAGTGTCCCACATCAAGACAGTTGAAGAACTTAACTTTGTTCACACCTTTTGACTAAAGACCCACATCATAGTTCCATGAAAACTCATTTTTAATAGGTCTCTTTCATTCTCTACCCCTATGACCAAATTGATTACATGTGTAACAATAACCATTGAATATTGCATACCTAATGGCATTAGGTTGTCTGATCTGATTTGTCTTCATTCTACCAGTACCTTCATTCCTTGTCTAATGATTTGTCTTAAGAGATTGATCCACCTTGATCTCCTTGATATTCATGTCAAATTGAGTAGCAACTTTAATCTCTTTATTAAAAACCAAACCAAATCTGTCACTAGTTGACTTTTGACTCTTTAGGAGATCATCTAGATCATTAGAACTTTAATCAAACTTGAAAAATGATTTCACCTTGCTTGCAAATTTTTCTAACTCATCTTTCAAAGACATAATCTCAGAATCACACCTTAATCATTCTTCTTCTTTGGCTCTTATAATTTTAGACATATATTCTAACTTAGAATTAAGAAACATGATAGCAACTTCATGCTCCCTAGAGTCTTCAACCAGTATTTCCTCAAACACATTAAATTTCTCCTCATGGTCCTTGAATTTATATTTCATCTTCTTATTGATCTTATTATCAATATTTAGTTCTTTAAGATCATTTGTCAATGCAATCTCATAGTCCATCTCATCTTCATCATCATCTAATCACTCCAAGTAGACTCCTTTTGATGTGAGCAAATTCCTTCCTCAACCATGAATAGAGCTTCATCTTCAATAGGACCATCATCTTCATGATCATATTCTGAGTCACTGCCTTCACTCTCATCTGATGATCTATAATCTTCTTTGGTGTAGAGACTCTTCTTGTTCTTGAAGGACTTATTCTTGTTGTTATACTTTCTGAATCCTTTCTTTCTGTAAGTCTTTTTTTCTTCATCTTGACCTTCACCATGTTCTTCATCAACATTATTTTCATGATTATGAGGGAACTTATGAGAAAAATGTCCTATCTCTCCATAGTTGAAACATTTGAAGGGTAGTTTACCCTTATACTTCTCTGAGCCTATGTTCAATTTCCTAGTAATCAAAGCAATTATTTCATCCTCATCAATGTAAAATATGTCATCCTATTTGGGTTTCTTACCTTGGAATTTCTTCTTAGGCTTCATCTCTATCTTGAATCTTGCTTCCTTCTTTGGTGGTATATCATCATTTACTCTCATCTCATAGGCAGTAAGGGTGTCATGCAATTGATCCATCTTCAACTGAGTAAGATCATGAATTTCTTCTATATTAGATACCTTTGTATCAAACTTGAGGGATAGAGACCTTAATACCTTTTGAACTAAAATAGCCTCTTTAAGGTTCTCTCCAAGACCTCTGATGATGTTCACAATCTCATCAAATTTTTATAGTAAAGATGCCATAGAATCTTCATCTTGAGACTTTCAAATTACCTTATGTGAGTCTAAAACTTATCAAGGTTGACCTTTAACTCTCCTTCATAAATTATTTGCATTTTGTCCCATATCTCTTTAGCAGATTTATAATGGATTATTTTGGTGTATTTAGGCTCTAAAAGACCACAAATGATAGCATTCATTGCTTTAGAATTTTTCTCGAACAACTTATTGTCTACAACACCAAATGGATGATGAATAGGAGCAACATAACCATCCACAAAAAAATTTCATACATAAAATTCTAGAGAAATAATGTATGTCATCATCCTTGTACTCCAAAAATCATAATTGGATCTATTGAACATCAGTGTTTGCTTAGTAGAGAAACCCCCTTGATGACCACCCATATAGTACCTTGGATCACCTTCAAGTTGTCAAGCCTTTACCAAATGACCTATCTGATACCAATTATTAGAGGTGTAATTACTAAGAGGGGGTGAATCAGTGAGCCCAAATAATCCAACTTCAATTTTGATCACTTTCAAGTTCTTAATCAATTGCCATATGCATTCATGAAGTATACACATTATTCATAGCAATGAGCAAGAGAGACAATGCAAGATCAATCACATAACACATAACATATGTGGGAAACCCTCTTGGGGGAGAAAACCCACTAGAACATACATTTAAACTACTATCCTATAATAAGAAGAACCAAATTAGACTAGTTGTAATTGATCAAGGAACTACCATCCCTTATTTTAGTGAGACTACAATCCCACAAAGAGCAACTACACCTATCTAGTTGAGTTTCCACAACAACTAGAACTTTAGAAATTTTTACCTTGAAAGGAGGTTACAACCCCTTTAGATGCTAATCTACCACAAAAACACCTATGAACACATCCACCTTTGAACTGATGTCTTCAACACCTGATGATGGACCTCTGATTATCACTCTTCACCTTTACTCATACTCAAATAGCAAGAGCGCTATTCTACCAATAGAATCATAACCTACAGGTCATATAAACAATCATCAATATATTATACTCTTCAACACATTCCACTGGGTGCCCACCCATTCCTTTGCTTCACAACACTATGCTTTCAAAATTCAAATCACATGCACAAGTCTTTCTAAGTCAAGAAACCAGCACTTTTAGTTTCACTATTTATAAAGATATCATGATTATCAACATATTTTTTAGCCATTAGGCATGCCTTAACCCTTAAGTCACATATCATATGAATACATAGCTCAATACAATCTTCATATGTTGGCCATAGCATCTATGGGTCACCCTTAATTAGCTATACCTTTCAATTAGGCCCTTGTAGCTCTTATAGGTCTCATGGAGACCTATTCACCCATTTAGCATTTCATCAAAAAAAATAATAACATAGGACCACTTGTCAAAGCATGGACTCATTTCATATGATCTGTAGATTCACCTTAAGTTCCAACAACCAACATAGTACCCTTCTGCTTAAGCATAATTTGCTCAAACAACATTATGTGCACACAGTAACCATGAACAAATACATAGTCAACTTCTAAACCTTTATTCATACTGCATATGATTGGTACAATTTTGATAATACACATAGATCATCCTCATGGAGTCAAAAACACTCCCAATATCCAATTCAACATGATACATCGAAACAAGATCGAACAATCTTCTCGGGTCACTTGCAAAATATACATAAACACACAATAAACTTTGAACCTTCATAACTTTGTTTATATATACTTTTAGATCTTTAAATTTACATTTCTAGATTTTCCTTGGAGTATTATACATATTTTATTTTTATACCATGAGTAAATTCTACTTGGATCAAAATTTATAGCCAAAATATAAATCACTAGTTTTTATATTGTAAATTCAAATATTCAAATGCAAATGATCATAGTTAAACCTCAAACGCCATGCTTGCATCTCGTGTCCTCAGTACTCAAATTAAACACACACCATCAATATTATTGTAAGTAACTCAACCTTTACCTTTCATCTCTCATCTTAGATCTTCATCTTGACTATTTGACTTAATGTGCTTTATCGATCTCATGTACGTAGCTCGATCTTTAACTCTGCTTGATGTTAAACATTGAACACTTGTCCTCATATCACTACTTATAAAAATCTTGGAATGAACACACTCCATTGATCCTTTGGTAAAGAACTCAATATTTACTCAATTTAAGAATTGAACACTTTGACCCATTTGACTTATTGCACACCATAGATTTAAATGTATGATCTCTTGTAAACCATTGATCCTTGAAAGAAGCTCAATATTTATTTCTACTCAATGTTAAAAATTGAACACTTGGAACCATCTCGCTACTTCCTAAATTATTTTATCAATGTGTCCTATTGATATTTCTCAAACTTTAACTTGTGCAAAAATGACTAAGTATGGAAACCATTGCAATCTGTTTGTAAGGTCAACTTTGTACCTCCATATCTTTTGCTTCATTCAAGTGCATGTTCTAAAATTTAGACCATATGATCTCCTCACATAATAGAATCTAGAAATATACCAAAATAATCTTGAAACATTTTCATGTTCAAGATATGACACCATTAATCTACTCACTTAGATTTTTTTACCACAGAGCCAATAATGTCAAGAATTGCCTAGAAGGCCAACTTTGCACATGCATGTCTTTTAGCGTGATTCAGTGCATAATCTAAAACTTAGCACAAATAAATTAGGCATAAAAATTAAAAAAACCATATGATCAACTTCTCTTGAAACATCCACATGTGTGATATATTTTATCACCAAATTGCTTACTTGGCTCTTTCTTGCCTCATGCAAATTAAGCTAAGTATGGGAAAACACTGTCAAACTGCCTGGGAGCTCAACTTTACACTTGCATATATTTTGATAAATTTTAGTGCATGCTCTAAAATTTATAAATAATCAACTAGAGACTAATTTAATCATAACCATATTACCAACTCCCTTTGACTCATCCACATGTGGTAATGGTGATGTCATCAAACTGCCTACTCAGATTTTATGCCATTAGACCCAAAATGTCTAGATGAAAACTATGGACTAAAAAATGAATTTCACTTATGCATATAATCACTCATAGCTTATAAAACATCTTAGGGACCTCTTTCACATTCTCAAATTACCATACTCACCCCTAAACATATCTAATCATGTAAACTTTGAAGATCAACCAAGCCTTCTTCAAGCATATTAGTAGAAGCATATTTCACACTTTGTCATTGTCACATAGACTATAAAAGCACTTAACCCACTCACTAGAACACCTCCATAACATCACCATGACATCATTAACAACTCTCCAATAATTTAATATTTATTTAATTAAATGTTTGATAGAGTGCTTTTGATAAGTTGACTTGGTCTCTCTTAGTATTTTCTAGGTTTGTGTTAGGTTAGGAATGAATGAGGATTGATCTTATATTTATATCAATCCATTTAGAAAAGTAACTCATATTAAATCACTTAGGTTGACTATTAGGATATATTTTATTTAAAAAATAGATGACTTTAGGGCATTGGATACTTGCATTGGGTCAAAACACTAATATCAATGCTAGTGTTTATCTCAGTTGTTCATGTCCAAGAAGTAAGAAAGTAGGTATAGGTTCAAAAATTATTGAGTGATTTAATCATCTCAACTATACCAAAAAGTGACCAACTACTATAGTAGATTAGCTCAATAAAATTTGTAAAATTCTAATCAAGGTATGAGTACATAAAAGTCCATGACGTGGTAACAGTCTATAAAAGAGTTTTGGAATCTAAAATTGATTTGGATTTTATAATATTAGGTTAAAATCACATAGCATATGCACCTTAAATATGTCTTATGTTGAAACTATGTATAAGAATGGTACCAATGTATATAATTATGCCACAACTATGAATTTGAATCATATAATTGTGTGGTTTGGCCAATTCAAAAATTATGTAAGTGTAGAAAACATGTTTTCAAAGCATGACTCCACTATATATGGAGATATCTAAAAAATTATATAAGTACTAGTGTGGAGAACATGTTTCCAAAACATGCCCCCACTATAATCTGGAGATATTAAATACTAAATAAGTGTGGAGAACATGTTTTCAAAGCATGCCCCCACTGAATCTAATGTTAGGGTGTGGAGCTAAAAGCTTCAACCGTTTGCACACACATGAAGGAAGGATGCTAAAGAACCAGAGCCACCGGCGTCGGCAGTATGACCGACGTCGGTCAAATGTAGTGGAGAAGGAAACCGGCGACAGCAGAGAGTCGGCCGACGTCGGCAGCACTAGACAAGCAGGGACCGACGGCGATCGCCTGTGCGGTCCAGAACTACTGTTTACGAACAGTCAGTTAGTTAAACCGAGTGTTTGCATGCTAAGAGACTATTTTAAGTCGCGAGCTGTGTGTCTAATTTTAGTAGTTAGATGTCTATTTTTGTAACCATGGGATTCTATTTAAAGACCCATGAGGCATGTATTGTAATTATCAAATTAATCAAGTAAGAGCATTGAAGCAAGCAAGGTCAAGGAGATCTACAGGTGTAAGGTCAAGGAGATCAGCTATAGCATTCAAGGAGGGATTGTAACTCAGGTTTTAGAGTTGGTTTTGTGTTGAGCAAGAGAGAGAGGGAAGAAGGTCTTGAGGTGTGGCAAGCCTTTGAGGTGGAGGAAGAAGTGGCATCTTCCTTATTTGTATTTTTTTCTAGTATTATCTAATACAATTGTGTGTATTGTCTCTCAAATTCTTTGCTGTCTCATGTTTCTAGTTTCTTAATCATTCTGGTATAATTTCCGTGTTCAATTGCTCATATATAAGTAATCAATTGTGCTACCGTTGGATAAGGGGCCTCCTAACAGTTGGTATCAGAGCTACGATTTGTAGGAAGCAGGTTATTGTTTTTGATTACAAGACATTCACAGGGTTTTCTGATTGAGTGGGAGTTTAGCAATGGCAAAAAAAAGCAGGCTACGAATGGAGAAGTTTAACGGCAAGAATTATCAACACTGGAGGATGCAGATTGAGGACTATCTGTATCAGAAGGATCTGTACTTACCATTGGGTGGGGTTGCATGCAAGCCCACAGATATGAAGGATGAAGAATGGAGTGTTCTTGATCGAAAGGCTCTCGGTTCCATAAGGTTGAGTCTTGGAGCTTCTGTGATTTCCAGCTTATCACAGTGTAAAACAACGGAAGAGTTGATAAAGTCCTTGGCAAATTTATACGAAAAGCCCTCAGCTTCTAATAAGGTATACTTTATGAAGCAGCTATTTACTTTGCAAATGCAGGAAGGAGGTTTGGTACATACTCATCTCAGTGATTTCCATGGTTTGGTAAACCAATTAGCTTCAGTCAACATTGTTTTTGATGATGAGGTAAAGGCTCTCTTGATTTTATGTTCTTTGCCTGAAAGTTGGGACGGTATGGTTATGGCAGTAAGTAACTCTGCATCTGCTTCTAAAATCTTAAAAGTTGATGATGTTGTGAGTGTGATCTTGAATGAGGAAATACGTAGGAGAAGCACAGGTGAATCATCAGGGAATGCTCTAAGTGTGGAAAGCAGAGGAAGGCAAAAGGAGAAGATTGAGCAAGGGAAATCAAGGTCGGGAAGGAGATCCGAGTCTAAAGGTATTACCTGCTGGTTTTGTGGAAAGAAAGGACATACAAAGAAGGAGTGTTGGTTGAGAGATAAAGAGAATCAACATACAGGTATGGAAGAAGTAAAGGATTCAAATATTGTGGTACAGGATGCTCTCATACTTTCTTTGGATAGTCACGTAGGATCATGGATATTAGATTCTGGTTCATCTTTTCATGCATCCCCAAACAGAGATTTGTTTCATGAGTATGAACAGGGAGATTTTGGAGTTCTTTATTTAGGGGATGGTACGCCTTGTCAGATAGTTGGCAAAGGGAAAGTGCAGCTGAGATTGCAGATTGACAACACATGGGTGTTGAAGGAGGTCATGCATGTTCCAATTCTAAAGCAGAGTTTGATTTCTGTAGGAAGGTTGGGGGATGAGGGATGCACAATAACCCTCACAGCGGATTCTTGGAAGGTTACCAAGGGAGCACTTGTTTTAGCAAGAGGTAAGAAAGTAGGTTCTCTTTATCTATCTACTTGTACTATTGATTCCACTTCTGGTGCAGATTCGAAGATGTGGTCTATTAGGCAGGGTCACATGAATAAGAAGGGAATGGAATTTCTTGACTCAAAAGGTATGTGTTCAAGTTCAGAAGGCATGGATAGAATTCATTGCAGGAAAAGGAAATTTGAGGCTTTTGACAAGAACAGGGATGTCTTGGTGTTTTTGGAGGAGATGAAGGCCTTAGAACAGTTACAGGCAGTAAATAAATCTGAGCAGGGCAGCATGGATACAGATTTGATCCAAGAAGAGCTTGCGGATGAAGAATTCATCACTCACGGGAACACACAGACACCGATGTCGGTTACTTGGAACCGACGTCGGTCAGTCAGACACTGACTTCGGTCTTGTGCAGACCAGCAGGGTCGGTAGGTCGGGCAGGAGAAGTCTGACGTCGGTCATCAGGACCGACGTCGACAGGGGGGACACCGACGTCGGCCAGGGGTAACGACGTCGGCAATCAAGATCAGTGTAGGGAACCGACATCGGTCGGGAGCAGACTGGGAGTTGGCCGAGATTGGTCACTGGAACGGATTTTGGGTGAATTACTAAGTCTCAAACACCCATGTGGAGGTCAGGAAAGGTATGTGAACCTCATATTCATTGTTCACCTTCTTTATATTGCTTACTGTTAGTCATGAACTAGGAAGATGGAGGAAGCAATGCAGGTAGAATCCAGAAATAGTGGGAGCTTGACATGGATGAGGAGTGTGAGTCCTTGGAGTAAAGCCAAACAGGTACTTGTTGGTGGAGTTATCAGCTGGATAGAGGGATGGATTCTCATTTTAGAGAAGAGAGTGGATGGACATCTGAGACAGAAGGCTATGGTATATGGTCTTGAGTTAGCTACAGGGCAATGGAGGGTTGCATATACAGGGAGTTTTCTGAGCTAAGGGTAAAGTTGGTTCAGAAGTATGTCATGAAGAATTTGGGAGCAGCAAAATTCTTGTGGCATAGGTGACAGGGATAGCATCACAGATTTGCGTGGTGGTTGGTCTTCAAGGGTGACTTTGAAGAGGGATATAGAGCCTAAGGAACAAAATAGATGGTGTACAGGTACAAGTACAGGTTGCAGCTGTTTATCTCCAAGTGGGAGATTGTTAGGGTGTGGAGCTAAAAGCTTCAACCGTTTGCACACACATGAAGGAAGGATGCTGAAGAACCAGAGCCACCGGCGTCGATAGTATGACCGACGTCGGTCAGATTCAGTGGAGAAGGAGACCGGCGACGGCAGAGAGTCAGCCGATGTCGGCAGCACCAGACAAGTAGGGACCGACGTCGGTCGCCTGTGCGGTCCAGAACTGCTGTTTACGAACAGTCAGTTAGTTAAACCGAGTGTTTGCATGCTAAGAGACTATTTTAAGTCACGAGCTGTGTGTCTAATTTTAGTAGTTAGATGTCTATTTTGTAACCATGGGATTCTATTTAAAGACCCATGAGGCATGTATTGTAATTATCAAATTGATCAAGTAAGAGCATTGAAGCAAGCAAGGTCAAAGAGATCTACAGGTGTAAGGTCAAGGAGATCAGCTATAGCATTCAAGGAGGGATTGTAACTCAGGTTTTAGAGTTGGTTTTGTGTTGAGCAAGAGAGAGAGGGAAGAAGTCTTGAGGTGTGGCAAGCCTTTGAGGTGGAGGAAGAAGTGGCATCTTCCTTATTTGTATTTTCTTATAGTATTATCTAATACAATTGTGTGTATTGTCTCTCAAATTCTTTGTTGTCTCATGTTTCTAGTTTCTTAATCATTCTGGTATAATTTCCGTGTTCAATTGCTCATATATAAGTAATCAATTGTGCTACCATTGGATAAGGGGCCTCCTAACATCTAAAACTATGAATTTGTAGAATCCATGCCTATATGACATGCCCCCACCAAATCTGAAAACTAATATAAGTACCAAAAATTGAATGAATGTGGAGAATATGCTTTCAAAACATGCCCCCACTAACTCTGATAAATGTTCCAAGTGTGGAGAACATGTCTCTATGACATGCCCCCACTAATATGTCCCCCTTTGAGGTGATGTAAAGATAGGGACTGATAGTTACCTCACCTCAAAATGAAAATACAACTATATAATCTATGAATGGAACCATGTAGCATATAGAAGGAACATGTCTAGATAGATATGGCATTGAAATGCATAGAACCAATGTGATCACATAAAGGCTTAATATGAATGTTAAAGATCATGAAAATGTCTAGATAGCAACCATATAAGATCAATAAGTAAACATATGCACACACAAGAGCACTCAAAATCAAGTCAAAAGGCAATGGGCCAAGGAGACTACAAACAAGGGGCATGTTCAAATACTGTAAAATTGAAGGGGCATGACTTAGTTAAATGTTCATAATAGTAAGAATGGCATACACAAATGTCCATACAATGAACAATGACATATTAAAATTTTTAATAAAGCATATATAATCATGGAGACTGTAATAAAGGAGCATATTCAAATGCTCAAACAAGGAATACAATAGCAAGGTAAGACACTCAATGAAGTGCATAAAATAAAGCATAAGTAACCAGCATAAATATGTCATAGTAGCCCATGGATCAAATGTTTTAGTAAAAAAATATAAAGTTTATAACATATCAATTACCATGTGTAAGTACATATATGATCTCAAAACATGATAATGTAAAGTAACCATAAAATGATATATCCTAGATATATCGTGATCAAATAAGGTGGATGCCCCCCAAAATCTTGGTGATGTGAGTAGAGGGAAAGCCCAACAACTAAAAGTGTTTGTATCACACTCAAAAGATGTGTGAAACACATGTATATATATATATAATATTGATATGCCATATACCAACATGGAACCAACAACATATATGCCAATAAGCTAATAAAACATGTAAATGTTGAAAATACTTTTGGAGTTTTGAATGTTTTTTTTTTTTTTTTTAAATTGGGTATTTTATAATATATGGAGGAAACATCATCCCATGATCTGATCAAAAAGATGGTCGTAGGTATCTCACCACTTATAACATGGTGCAAGGAATATGTGGTATTGCCAAGGAGCATGTGTAGGTGCAATATATGTTATTATAGTATTTTTTATGCTTTATGTATGTATAATAGAACTTTATAGTCATGAAGAGATAGTAAGATAAGTAGGGGTTCATGGGACCCATCTTTATCTACTCTATGGTTTTTTTTAAATAATAATAGTAGAAACATGCTTAAGTGTTCTAGATATTTGAATATGGTGTGTAATATAAAATATTTCAATAATGAAAATTTTAATCTATTGGTTATAAAGTAATCACCATATGCAATGAAATTGATATGGAAATACTAAATCTTGACTATAGTGATCATGTGGTAATGGGACTATTGATTTTTCTTTTATAACTAACTTTGAAGTATCTTTAGAAATATCTTGTGAATTTGTATGTATATGTTTAGGTGCCCATATCTACTGTGTAGATTTGACTTCTCTCAGTGCCTCATTATGAAGGATATTATTGACCAATGGTTCCTTGGTAGGATCAGTGTGAGTGTGTTTAGTCCTAGTAGAGAGTATACTAGGAGGACTTCTACTAGTGGTTGTCCTCTATGAAGGTTGATAAACCATGTGTTCCTCACAAAGAGTAACATGGCATGGCTTGACCTTCTTAGATGAGCCTCTAGGAGAAGTATGTGGAATAGGTCTAGATGTGACTTTTCAATATGCAATGATTCCTTGATTGACTAACTATGTAAGTTTTTGCTCAAGAGAAAAACTCTCATTATTTTGATGTTTGTTAATACCATGGTAAGTGTAAAAATGTTGTCCTTTTGCCTTTTCAAATTGGTGTTTTAGATAATGTGAATTAGGAGGGAGTGTCATCATTTATTTATCTAACAAAGTTATCAATATATCATGTGGTCTATATTGATACCAATCAAACTAAATGGGTTTTCATTTAGTAGAGGCATATGGTCTAATTATGGCAGATACTCTGAAATGTGCTCCTTTAATTTGATTAACACCTTTATCATTTGTTATTATACATGTGTTGTTGGTTTTGTAAAAGGTGTTTGAATTGGTTTATGATCTTTTATAACTTGTTTATTTTTCTTGAAAACATGACTTTTATCATGTGTTATTTTCAATGAAGAGATAGGCAAGTTGGTTTGAGTACTCATTAGAGTGCATGCATATTTATGCACATCCCAATATAGGGTCTCAAATGAAGTAAAGGGATTATGCAATGCTTTTTATCTAAGTGGATAAATAATACTTATACTACATATAAACTTTACTTCAAAATTTGAGGAAGTATAACTTAAGGAATATTAAGCATCCTTAAATTGAATAACATAGTCTTGTATAGACTCATTTTCTATTTGTGTCAATGGTTGAAAATGATCCAGTGGTATCTTAGGTAATTTATAATGATGAAAATTTGATAAAAATACATCATCAAGTTTTTTTAAAGTTGGTAAGGAACTAGTTGGAAGACTATAAAACCAATTAAGTGCCCCTTAGGTTAAGCTATGATGAAAATCCTTTAAGAGAAAGCTTCCATTTTGGGCCCAATGTTCAAAGGAGTGTATATATTATTTTAAATGAATAGAAGGATCCCCTTGACCATCAAATAAGGAGAATTTAGGCATAGTAAATTTTGAAGGGTAAGGATGCTCAAATACATCCTTAGCAATAGGTCGCTCTGCTAATATATTCTCCTCAAAAATAGCCTCATGAGAAGATATTTGAAACTCAAGAGTGTTAACTTGTTGTTTCAAATCTCCCATGGTAGTCATAATAGATAACATACCACAAGAAGAGGTTGAAGCTTTTACTAGTAGTTGTAAATTACCATACATATGGAACATAAGAATAATTGAATCTTTTCCACTATCAAAGGGAGAATCATCACATGTTTTTTAATTAATTTTGCAAAGGGGTATCCATGGTTAAATAAGTGAGTATATCATGATGGATTGCACGAAGTTTGGTACTATTTTCATTAAAAAACTTTTGATGTTGAATAGGAATAGGGGAAAAAGTTAACTTGTAATCATTTTCTCTTTTGTATTAGAAAGTTAAAAGGAGGGAAGGTGAAAACATTTTCTATTTCATTTACAATATCATGAGAGGGATGAATGCAATGTTCACTTTCGGATTTACTTTCTAAAGGAAGGAGAGAAGATGCAAAACTAATTTCTGTTTTCTTTGTCTTACATGACTTGATCTTTGAAAACAATACAAGAAATATACTTGAGAGCTTATTTATGTCCCCAAATAATACATATGTGGTAAGTACTTCCTTATGATTATTATATGCACTCTCATTTTTTTCCTCAAGCAAAACAATGGGAGAATCGGACATGCATTTTACTCATCACAAACTATAGGGGAAGAACAAATTTGTCTATTTACATTTGAATCATCCAAATAGATAATAAAATTTTCAACATTAATATTACTTGGAGAAGAAGGAACACACTTGATTTTATAGACATTTTCATGATGAGAGATATAAGAGAAACATTCAACTTCTTCAACATTTGCATTATTGGAAGGGGAGGAAGCACACACACTTTTTGAACTAAAGAAGGTATGCATGTCATATTTTGATTTTCAACATTATGAATAGTACCATTTTGTATATATGTTAACTCTTCGTCATTGTAAAAAAATGAATAGGATCAATGCCATAGCCAAAAGGGATGTCATCATAGTCATACCCAAATGTAGAAATGTCATAATCACTACCTTGCTCATTTACATTTGTATTTGCATCATTGATTTTTTCATTATTATAGTTGTAAGAAAAAGATCTTTTATCCTATTTTTGGTGTTTTATAAGATCTTCATATGCATTATATTGATCATCAAGTGGATTAAAATAATGATCATAATGGAGTTTCCACACATAGCATTTTGTTAGTGATGTCATAAGGGTTGTAATGTTTAAGATAACTATGAAGCACACAACCACTAGATCCAAAGAAAATATGTAACTAAGCATTCATAAGCTATGACCATATAAGAGGGAGAAAAATCATATCTTAAAATAAAATATAGAAGTCTAAGATAAACTTTTGAAGAATGTGAAAACCTTAATATACAAACAAAGGTTTTGGTTCAACAAGTAGAGGACATGTTCGCCAAATGTTTTATGCTTTTTAGAGTTCACAAGAGAAACATACAAGCAATAAAGTTGTTTGAATGTTGTATTGTAATATTTAGATTTTAACAATATAATACATTACTTTGAAAATGTAATTCATTTAAGCATGTGTAATAAATACAATAAGTACAAAGTAGCTATGGGATAAAACAGAGTATATCTTCTTTGATGTTCTATTCTGGAAGATGACAATGATGAAGAATCATCACAGGACTGTAATAGAAATTTGGGTTCCATTCACTCTAAATTTTAACTATGTTTAACCACTAGATACTTGCATCCAAGTTGGACACTTGTATCGATGATAGTTTCCTTATGTTGATGTTAGTGTCTAGACCACAATATATCGCTATTTTTGAATATGTTAGTTGAGTTTTTTGTCATCTTTTTCTTGATATTTTTACGTATTACGCATAGGTCATTTCTTTCAGTTTATTGATTAAAACCTTAGTTTCACTTCTCTTTGCCTTTGAATGATGCCCTAGAGAAAATGGGTTAGTGGGCACATGGTGTGAAGCTGATCTTAAAGACTCATCTATCAATGAGCATTGCCTACATAGCCAATACTATGAAGAGGGCCTTAGACTAATGTAATTCTCCCTTACATATTGGCTTGTGTGTGAATCATTCAATATGTGCAAAGTAAATATAATAATGACCTAGCTTGTAACTTGGCAAATCGGGCTATTGGGATGCTCCTTTAATACTTCAAACTTGTATATGTGTAGTTCCTATGACTAGTATGTAAATAGAAAAGTTTTATTAAATTGAATGCTTGATAGAATATTTTTGATAAATTGCCTTGATCACTCTTAGTCTTTTCTTGGTCTATGATAGGTGAGGAATGAATGAGGGTTGATCTTAGATTTATATCACTACCTTTGGAGAATTAGCTCACATTAAATCTCTTAGGTCAACCATTAGGATATGTTGCATTATCAAAATATATGACTTTAGGGCACTAGAAACTTACATTGAGTGAGGACACTAGTGTCTATCTCAGATGTTAGTGCCCAAGGAGCAGAGAAGTAGGTACAGGGTCAAAACTTGTAAATATGGAAGATATGTATATTTTAAGCATTCTAGAAGAGATAAAAGGCCTAAGTCATCAACATAAGACTGGTCGAACTAAAAGATAGGCCAAGGAGAATAAGATAGAATAGATGCAAGACTTGTGGAAGCAGTAAAAAGTCCATAACTGACAAGAACAACCAAGGTCTGAGTTTGTCAAGTGTACAAAATTGAAGTGCTATATAATCCATAAATATCATCTACACTTATATAATAAGCATGTCCCTTTAATTTATTACAAACACACTCACCTAAACTATTGCTAAGACTTTGGAACAGTCCTAACATGTGCAAGACTATTCTAGTATTAATTGTTATGTTATTCTTTGATTATGAGATCGAAATCACTTTTAGTGCTCACTTCGCATAATTATAAAGGACCTTGGTTATAGTCTTGACCTTCAAGGAGAGACATTATGATTTACCCTAAATATTTGCTTATCAAAGGTTATTATTATTTTAAAATGTATTTTAATTATTAAAATAAGTTTTGATTATAAATGATTGGTGATTATTATGAAGGTTTGGATAAAATATGCAGAGGAGTTGACCTTAAACTATCAGAATAGAAAAGATAGAAAGAAGGGAAAGAAGCAAATTGAGAGGGAAAGAAGATTAATGGAGAATGTAGTGGGTTGGACCAGTTGTGCATTTTTTTAGAATCTTTGTTATAAAATTATGAGTAAATTATATTTTAGGCCTCTATTTCACCCTATCTCTATTCTTTTTGTTATTGGAGAAGTTAGAAGTGATTTAAGTGGATTTATAATGCATTTGTAATGTTCCCAACAGTAGAAGTGAGTATAGGAGAGATGCAAGGAGATAACTATAATGAAAGAGCATTCTTACACATATTTTCTGATTGAAGAGTATTTGGTTATTCTAGTTCTCTTCTCATTTTGTTTTATGTTGTTGCATTAAAATGCCATAATAATGTAGTGATGGACAAAACCAACTAAGGAAGGTCGAATGAAAGTCTTGTGAAGATTTTTTTACCTTGCATGACTGCTCATTCATCTCATCTCCCTCAAGTGGTCCTCTTGATAAAAATCAAAACATGGTTCTTCCATTTATTTGTTGATATAATGTTACTCTACGTTGAAGAATGGTTACGTTTTAGTTTTATTTTTACTTGGATTGGCAGAAAACCCTGATAACTTCTTATTTGATTGTCGTCATGCAAGCCCTCTTATTTGGCCTTCAAATGATAGTATTAACCCTCTTATTTGGCCTTCAAATGATGGTTTCCATGTTATTTGATTTGGTGATATACTTAATATATGATCTCATGGTTGTGTTATTTTTGTTCAAATTTATGTGGAGAACATTTTTTAAATAACAGCAGAATACAATGCATGTACACACTCTCTCTCTTTCATCTTTCTACTTGTGTATTTTAATCTTTCATTGTGATTTTTCTTGAATGTTTATTCTATTCTCATAACTTATGGTTGGGGTGGTAATGACCATTGGACAATGACAGTGGGTTTGTGAATGCATAGAAGTTGGAGCTGATTCTAATAATAGATTCTTGTTCATGCCTAACTACCTAGAGTAGCGTTGCAATGATTTTTTTTATTTTTGGAGGTGAATTTTATTTTATTCATTATGTAGCGAAAACCTACAGGCGCCAGTGAAGCCTTTAGGCACCCAATATTGTAAATCTATTTTTATTGCGGGAAATCTTCTTTAGACTAGATTATTATTGGCTTGTTGCAGACCATATTACTGTTAATGAAGTAAATTGATTTTAGTCCAAAATAAATATCGTTTGTTTAGTGTATTATGTGACTTATGCGTATGTACATAGATATTTAAAATAATTGCTTGACGAGCCCAAATGCAAAGGCTTGGTTATTCTACCATGTTTTGTCAATTGTTCTTATTCAGTTTTTAGGTTGTAAAACTATATCGAATATAGGAATATATATATATATATTTGTCAATGGTGCATATCTGTACTGTGCATGATCATATCATATTAGCACTAAATAATAATAAAATACGTCTTTAATTGTCTTTAGTATTGACTACACATTTGCATTTGGCTAGTTATTAGTACCTGTTCACGAGGTACTATTGTTTTCGCCTAGTGGGATTAATCGGCATTGGAGAATGTGTCTAGCAAATATAATTGGTGAAAATTGAAACGGTTTTCTAATGTTCGAATGGAATTTTCCATTATTTTATTATTTTGGCAGTTGACAGTATGCAGTGATTAAATCAGTTTTCTCTGTCCTATCAAACATTTTTAGTTTCTTATAAATTTGAATTGTACAATGGTCATTTGCATGTAAATTGTATAAAGATCAGGACGTCATAATTTTTACCTGACCAGATGAACTCCGTATCTCCACGCTGAGGCAGTGGCAAATTACAGTGACAGCTGCCACCTCTGTGCAAAAGCAAAGACAAGTGAATCACATTGCCATTTCCAGAGGCTGCAATGATGTAGAACAGAATAGCGCAGGAATTATGACCTTAAAATATCCATAATGCATTTGTTTTTGGTCGGCAGTGAATATATAGTTTGCTAATGTTGGTCTTCTTAGGGTCTCATGAGATTGGTGTTATTCCACAACTTAACTGACTGTTCCACCTCCCTCCTTCCCATGCATGCACAGCAGTTAACAAATAGTTAGGAATCAGTTAGTTTAAGCAGTTAACAGTCAGTTTTTTCAAGCAGTTAAAGGCAGTTAAACAATCAGTGTATTTTCAGTTATTTTTGCTTTCACATTTTATTTAAAGACGCCTTGGGCGCAGCTTTGTATGAACAAGATCAAGACGCCTTGGGCGCAGCTTTGTATGAGCAAGATCAAGAAGATCAAGAAATTCAAAAAAATCAATAAAATTCTTGTTTTTAGCATTGCTGTAGCAATCTGTTTTGTCTCTGTTCTATTTTTTGCTTTTTTATGTTCTTATCTGCACCTTCAATTGAAAGAGCCGAACAAGAAGAGCTATGCACAGAGACAAGGATATGATTTTATTTATACTGTTCGAATTTTCCATGCTATTTGAGATATGTAATTAATGCGAAAATCCTTGAGTTGCACCTCTTTATCGTAGCTGAAACTCAATATTTGTCTCATGTTCCTTTCTCATCTTTATCTTCATGAGCTATTAAGATTATCTTCATGAGCTATTGTATATCTTAATAGCAAGTTATGTTAAAAATATTCAATGTCTTGCAACCACCTTAAACATAAGGAAAACTGTAAAATACAGACTAGCAAAAGACACATTGAGTTCTTGATTATACAAAAATGAGGTAGTTAAAACTCAATCTCAGCTATCCAAGTAACACTTATAAAAGAAGCTTTTAAATTTGATTCGTTATCTTTCTTACTTGTCTTGTTTGGGTCAAGTTCAGTCTTATTGGAAAACGTTAATTTTAACAGATGGACATTTAATGCAAATATATTCTGCTTGGATTTTACTTAATCCGCATAGCTGTCCGAGAGGATATGCTTTTAATGTTTTTTATTTGCTGTCCAGTTTAGTTCGTGTGAGCTGAAGCTCGCATCATTTGTTTTTTGTTTATTTTGGCCGTTGCCTTGAGCCCCAAGAAAAGAAGAGAAGAGACTAGAAAAATATAGGAGTCTTTTTGTTTTAGCGTAGAGAACCAAAAAAAAGAGAGCAAATAAAAGGAGGCGGCGGCGCTGAAAATAGTGAAAAGGCAGGCAGAAAATACATGAGCAGGGGATATATACAGTTTTATATATAGTTTAATGTGCAACTGTAGCTGTTATTCTTGTGGATGAATATATGTATATATATAGCTCAAATTATTACCAGAGCTGACTTCATAAATAACCAAGTTGTTCTGTTCATCTCTTTTTGTATTTTCTGGATTTTTATTTGCTGCTCTGTTTTTATCTCTACAAGTTAAATCTGCTGTGTTTCATTTTCAGCATTTTCTAGTATCTCATATTAGAGTTGTAGCTCTTGTTGCTGTCCTGTTAGTTTAAATCCCACATATTGGTATCAGAGCCAAAAGAAACCTCTCTCCTCCCATTTTTTCCTGAGTTCCTTTGAAATCCATTAATGGCTTCCACATGTGGTGCGCCCCTGTACAGTTTGCAAACCCCTGTTTTCACAAGAAAGAATTATGAGTATTGGTCTCTAACAATGAAAGCTTTGTTTCAGTCTCAAGACGTTTGGGAGATAGTTGAAAATGGTTATGTGGAACCAACAGACCAGGCAACATATAATGCCCTCACACAAGTTGAGAAAGACACCTTAAAAGAACAAAGGAAGAAGAATGGAAAAGCTTTATTCTACATTCATCAAGCAATGCATGAGAGCATACTCCCAAGAGTAGTAGCAGCAAAGCAAGCCAAAGAGGCATGGAATACACTACAAATTGCTTATCAAGGTATGGACAATGTAAAGATTGCTAAATTACAACGTCTTAGAAGAGATTTTGAAAATTTACCAATGAGAGACTCAGATTCAGTAGAATATTTCTTTACATATGTTGTTGGTCTGATTAATCAAATTAAATCTCATGGAGAGGTCATAGTAGATAGGAAGATTGTTGAAAAGGTACTTAGAAGTCTCCCTTCTAAATTTGACCCTCTAGTTGTGGCTTTGGAAGAAACCAAAGATTTGAGTCAGTTTGTTGTTGATAAGCTTCATGCATCTCTCATCAATCATGAATATAAACTAAATAGGTCAAACAGCTCATTGGAAAATGCATTTTAATCTCAGTCATTTATAAGCCATGGAAGAGGACGGTGGAAATTCAATCCTAGAGGTAGAGGGAGAAGTTCTCATAGAGGTGGACGTAGTAGTAGTCCTACAAATGTTGGTGGTAGAGGTCAAAATCAGAATTTCAGTCACCCAAGTGGCCCAAGGATTGACAAATCACATGTTTAATGTCACTATTATAGAAGGTTTGGGCATTATGCTAATGAATGCAAGAAAAAATAGTATGACCTGTACAAGCAAGGTCAAAATCAGTCAACTAGCACTTCCACAAGCACTATGTTTATTGCATACACAAGGATTGTTGAAGCAATTCTTACAAACTCACCAATTGAGTGCAATGTAGTCCAAGAGAGCCCATGTGACATGGTATTTGGATTCTGGTTGTAGTAATCACATGACAGGTAATGTAGATTTGTTTTCTAGCTTGGATGAATCAGTTCAAACTAATGTCATACTTGGTAATACCTGGGATTGATCATACCCGAGGTATCAAATCTAACACTATCCCTTTCTCCCCTTCTCAAGTTAAAGCAGGAGAAGAAGAGATCAAAGAATTATTGCAGAAGGATTTGATACAGAAAAGCTATAGTCAATGGGCTTCTCCTACATTTTATGTGAATAAACACTCAGAACAAAAAAGAGGGGAAATGAGACTGGTAATAAAGTATAAAAAGCTCAATGATTTGCTTATACCTGTCAGGTATCCAATTCCTAACAACACTGTTCTTATCAACAAGCTAAAGGAATGTTGCATTTTTTTTAAGTTTGATTTGAAAAGTGGATTTTGGCAAATTACAGTAAAACCTAAAGATACTTAAAACTACATTTGTTTTGCCAGTCTTAGATAGACATTATGAGTGGAAGGTTATGCGTTTTGGTCTGAAAAATGCTCCCTCTAAATTTCAAAAAAAGATGGATGGAATCTTTGACCATGCTAAGCATTTTGTTGTCTATATTGATGATATGTTAGTTCTTTCAAAAGATTTAAATAGTCATCTTATACATTTAAAAGAATTTGTTGATCTTTGTAACCAGAATGGGTTGGTTTTAAGTGATAAGAAAATGGAGATAGGCAAGACAGAGATTGAATTTCTTGGGTTAAATATATGTCAAAATAAGATTTCATTACAACCTCATATTTTGCAGTCTTTAGAAAGATTCCCAAATAAAATAAAAAACAAAACTCAATTATAGAGATTCCTTGGATCTTTGAATTACTGCTCTCCGTTCTATAAGGATTAGGCCAAAGATAAGAAAATACTACAGAAAAAGTTAAGAAAAGACTCAAGCCCATGGACTACTGAAATGACACAGGGAATCAAAAGAATCAAGGAAAAAGTTAAAGGACTACCAAATCTCAAACTGCCAGGAAAAGGTTTAATGATTTTGGAAACAGATGCTTCAGATGAAGTATATGGTGAAATACTTTTGGAAAAAACTAAAGATGATAGGGAAGAAGTCTGCTATTACTGCTGTGAAACGTGGAACCTAGCTCAAAAGAATTATCATTCTACTAAAAAAGAACTATTAACAGCCAAACTATACATGTTCAAACTAAGGATCTTTTTGCTCTCAAATAAATTCCTCTTGAGGATAGATCTCTTACAGTTTGAATCTATCATTAGAAAACCCCACACCCAGCAAGTTGGAAACCAGAGAATGACTAAATGGGAAATATGGTTTTCTAACTTTGAGTTTGATGTTCAATATAGAAAGGAACTGCTAATTGTTTAGTTGATTTTATGTTCAAAGAAGGATCGAAATGGTATTCTCATAAGTTTTGTACTAATCATGTTTTGATGTTTCAGGGTAATGAAGGATCTGATAATTTTGATTACGATATTATTCCAAAAAATCTTACTCAACAAGAAAAAGAAAGAATGAAAGAATGGTTGCTTATCCTTACATAGGCCTAAATCAAAGAACTTCCTGGGCTTGCTATTGAAAATATTTTGTCAAAATATTTATTAATTAATGCCTACAAAAACTTTTCTGATGTTGACGGAAGGAGTTGGACTAGATTCTATGACATGGATCACAAAATATCAGGATACTTAGGGGACAGTTATCACTTGCAGAGTTTCGGTTGATAAAATCAAAGGCCATCTTCTATGGAGAAGTCTTTATCCATATGAGCACCAATCTACTTACAAGGAGCTTTCATGACAGATCAGTTGATATACCATATGATCAATGAGAAAATTTAACTTGAGATCAATGGCTTGAAGAATATGCACCAATAACTTTAAGCCCTTGGTTCAAGATTCTTGTCATTCATGAAGAATTGGGTGTTTATGATACTAATATGTTGTTCAAATGTACTGGAGAACACCTGTATGATGAAATAGAATTTAAGTTTTGTTTTAAATATTGTGTATATAACCACGAGAACAAGAAAATCATATATACATTTCAAAGAAAGTTTTGTGAACTTTCAGAAGTTGTTGATACCATATTAAGTAATGAATTTCTTGTGGCAAATCCCAGGCACTCTGATAAAATTGAAAGATTAATTCCTGATCTTCATGAATCACATGCATACTCATGGGATGACTATGTCCATGACACTTATCATAGGTATGAAGATTCAGATGACATAAGCATTGACATATCCGTTGAAAGCCCTTATGGGAGTCCCTAGCAGGGAGTATGGATGGGCCCTTTCAAGGTTTGGTCACTGTCCCTTTAATATGGTGATGTAAATGATTTAACTGTGAAAGCAAATCTTGGAGTGTGATCCAGCTATATCACACCATGTGATCCATGGTAAGGTCTTGTCTTGGCTAGTAGTAGACTGGACCTGTCCTCTATTGTTTACAGCTGTGAGATGTTTGTTTTTTAAAAAGTTTTGATGTGACAGGAGCATGTGCTCATATTACTCCATAATTCGAGTAGGGAATCCCAATAAAGTGAGAATTAGCACATGTGGTGGGGGTGCCCTATCAGCGTCTTAGATGCTCCCTGGGCAGTACACCTTTTGGCATGACATGACCAAAGCATCTTTAGGTTTTATCACTTTGCCTTGTTGGATGGGGCTATCATCCAACAAACTTAGGTTTCTGGAGCAAATATTGACCCAAGATTATTTGATCGATACTCGAGCAAATATGAGTATTGCAAAGCACAAAGCTATCCCAGAGTACCTTTGGTAAGATGCTTCATTAGATTTTGTTGTTGTCAATGGGTCAAGGATTACTATAAATAATGTTGCTCTTAGGGTACTACTTGAAGCAAATGACATTAAGACATGTAAAATTATGGATGTTTGATAAGATATCGATAGATATTATTTTAGGAATGAACTTCCTGAATCAATTTATGCCTTATATTGTTCATAGCAAATACTTGTCTTTAAGTTTCTTTGGTAATGAGCACCTAATTCCCAGAAAAAACCCATGCAACTGTAAGCATTGCCACAAGACCCAATGAAGAAGAAAATAGAAAACTACAGATGAAGATTTACATGACAGTACAAGATTTTGAAAAGAGAAAAGATAACCTGAATAATGTCATAACAAAGATCAAAGGATT
Organism: Torreya grandis; assembly: GCA_037957365.1. NCBI lineage: Eukaryota > Viridiplantae > Streptophyta > Pinopsida > Cupressales > Taxaceae > Torreya > Torreya grandis. The sequence continues at coordinate 721,461 of JARHVA010006855.1, forward strand.
TTGTGATAATGATCCCAAAAGGTTTTGGGATAAGTGTAAACATACTATTTTTCTTGGTCTAAAACCTGGGATTGATCATACTCGAGGTATCAAATCTAACACTATCTCTTTTTCTCCTTCTCAAGTTAAAGTAGGAGAAGAAGAGATCAAAGAATTATTGTAGAAGGATTTGATATAGAAAAGCCATAGTGAATGGGTTTCTCCTGCAATCTATGTGAATAAACACTCAGAACAAAAAAAATGAAAAATGAGACTTGTAATAAATTATAAAAAGCTCAATGATTGGCTTATACCTATCAAGAATCCAATTTCTAACAAGACTTTTTTTATCAACAAGCTGAAGGAATGTTGCAGTTTTTCTAAGTTTGATTTGAAAAGTGTATTTTAGCAAATTGCAGTAAAACCTAAAGATACTTATAAAACTACAATTGTCTTGCCAGTCTTAGATAGGCATTATGAGTGGAAGGTTATGCCTTTCAGCTTGAAAAATGCTTCCTCTGAATTTCAAAAAAGGATGGATGGAATCTTTGGCCATGCTAAGCATTTTGTTGTCTATATTGATGATATATTAGTTCTTTCAAAAGATTTAAATAGTCATCTTATACATTTAAAATAATTTGTTGATCTTTGTAACTAAAATGGGTTGGTTTTAAGTGATAAGGAAATAGAGATAGGCAAGACAAAGATTGAATTTCTTGGATTAAATATATGTCAAAATAAGATTACATTACAACCCCATATTTTTCAATCTTTAAAAAGATTCCCAAATGAAATAAAAGACAAAATCCAATTACAGAGATTCTTTGGATCTCTGAATTACTACTCTACATTCTTTAAAGATCAGGGCAAAGATAGGAAAATACTACAAAAAAGGTTAAGAAAAGACTCGAGCCCATGGATCCTAAAATGACACAGGCAATCAAAAGAATCAAGGAAAAAGTTAAAGGACTACCAAATCTCAAAGTACCAGGAGAAGGTTTAATGATTTTGAAAATAAATGCTTCAAATAAAGCATATGGCAGAATACTTTTGGAAAAAACTAAATATGATAGAGAAGAAGTCTGTTATTACTGCAATGGAATGTGGAACCCAGCACAAAAGAATTATCATTCTACTAAAAAAGAACTATTAGCAGCCAAACTATGCATGTTTAAACTAAGGATCTTTTTTTCTCCCAAAGAAATTCCTCTTGAGGACAGATCTCTTACAGTTTGAATCTATCATTAGAAAACCCCACACCCAGCAAGTTGGAAACCAGATAATGACTAGATGGGCAATATGGTTTTCTAACTTTGAGTTTGATGTTCAATACAAGAAAAGAACTGTTAATTGTTTAGCTGATTTGATGTCCAGAGAAGGATTGAAATGGGATTCTCATAAGCTTTGTACTAATCATGTTTTGATGTTTTAAGGTAATAAAGGATCTGATAATTTTGATTACGATACTATTCTAGAAAATCTTACTCATCAAGAAAAAGAAAGAATGAAAAAAAGACTTCTTATCCCTGCAGAGCCCTGAATCAAAGAACTTCTTGGGCTTGATATTGAAAATATTTTGTCAAAATATTTCTTAGTTAATGCCTACAGGAACTTTCCTGATGCTGACGGAAGGAGTTGGACTAGATTCTGTGACATGGATCACTGAAATATCAGGATACTTGGGGACAATTGTCACTTGCAGAGTTCTAGTTGATCAAAGCCAAGGCAATCTTTTATGGAGAAGTCTTTCTCTAGTCTCTCCCATTACCACTAGAGCCATCTTTTTGAGATATTTTATTTACATTTTTAGATTCTTCCTTTATACATGAGTATCTTATTCAGACACTTTATTTTTAGAATTTATATGAGGATTGTTATGTCTCACTAGCATTTTTAGTGATTTTTTATGTAGTGACACTAGTGCAGCATCACCACCAATATTTGTGTACACTTCTCACCATTTTTAATCCAATTCTTTAAATACTTTCATTGCCATCATATTCCAATTTAGCATTGAGGGAGGATGTTTAAGCAATATATCTTCGGGTTCATCATTCTACCTAGTATTCTAGAGTGCAGTATTCATATTCAGTGATCCTCATATTCAACACCATTCTTACTTCAACTTGATGGTTATAGCAACTTGGCATCCATGTATTTCGATAAGATGGATTGACATCAATAAGAACACTTGTCTTCATAATGCATCATATTTTTGTATGGGTAACTTATCAGGCCTTATTGTCAGGACTTATTTCATTCTTTCTTTTCTCTCTTTTAGGGGAGTTTTATTTTTCTACAGATTTTATCCCTTTCTCTACTTTATGGTATATTATTTCATGGATATATTATACATGAATACCTAATCAAGCCTTATTATCAGAACTCATATTTTGGATACGCCGCTCTATTTTTGGTCCTTAACTTCATTTGAGGGGGGTGTTAGAGTAGATTAGTTACCTTAACTTGTGTTCACCTAGGTATTTATTTATTTCCATCCACTTATATGTGGATATTTCATTTATCTTATTTTAGATATATTATGAGATATTACATATTTATCTCTTAGATATTATGGAGATAATTTTTAGTTATTTCTATCCTTTAAGGATAGTTATCTCTTAGTCTTAAGTTTGATCTCTTAGTTATGTTTGATCTCTAACTTGATCTCTTAGTTATGATTGATCATTTAGCTTGATCTCTTAGTTAGGATTGATCTTCCTTGCATATATATGCAAGGCTCATTTATTATATTTGTATGAAAGCTATGGAGATGGAACTCTAGATGTAAATTTTGGATATATAGAATATTTCTCATTGTATATTTTATTTGTGTATAATATATTGAGATATTATTTGAGCAATGCATCAATAGTTTTTATTATGGTAATGGTTTGTGGATTCGACCCTAGGTGAGAGCTTTCTATACTCTTTTAGCACTACTATAATTTGATTAATTTAAGTGTGTCCAAGTAATATATTATGTCCCATTATCTAAAAATATTTTAAACCACACTAAAATAGTATAATGACCTATGGTAATAGTTAATGTGATATTCCTAATAGGTATCCAAGTAAGACCGACATAACATTTGATAATAGTGGTTGTATCATTTGAATCTTTTTGAATATATCGATAACTATTAATAAATTATATTGCACACATTTTTAAACTTGAACCATTATCAACCATAATACATTTTTAACTTAAAATGTAAATCTATTAAATCTCTATGAATAATGGTACATTATTAGAATCATCTATTTGAATTTCATGGTCACAAAAATTAATTAAATACATCTCTTTACATCCACTGTAACAACAATTATGAATCCATCTAAGATATGAGCATTAGAAATTGGTGGGTATTATATTTTAAGCTAACATATGAACTATGAATCCATCTAAGATATGAGCATTAGAAATTAGTGGGTATTAGTTTTTAATCTAACATATGAACTATGAATCCATCTAAGATATGAGAATTAGAAATTGGTGGGTATTATTTTTTGAGCTAACATATGAACATCATTTTTTATATATATTTTGAGTATTGTGATTTTTAAGAGGATTAATAATTACTTTCAAATGTTGATTTGATTGAGCTAACAATTAATTAAAAATATTATTTTATCCTTCCACATGTATTTGGTTGTTAACAATCAAGTCTTGAATTTTATGACTTAATAAAAAATATATATTAGTAGTATGACCCAAATCTCTATGATATTTAAAATATACATTAACATCATAATTCTTAATTAAAAGCTAACATGATTCGAACTCACATTGAGGAGGTAAAGACATCATATTTCATTCAAGCAATTGTTTAAGAACTTTGTTAGGAGTCTTAGATAAAATGTCTTCACTTTTGTGGTGGAAGGACAAACTTGTTAGCTAGTTAAGATAACATGTTGATTAAATTATTGGTCTCATTCTTAGCTTGAAAATTTATATTATTAGCCTTAGTCTTGAATGTTTTTTTACCTTGATATTTAATTCTATTATAGGTAAGGGAACTAGTCTCGTATTTAAGTATATTAGCCTTTAAAATATTGATCTCATAGTTCCTAAGAGTGTAAAAAAATTCATTGAAATATTATTATGTGTTGAAGATCACTTTGTCTTTTATAGGTTACAACAAACTTTAATATAAAATACTTCATAATTATGTATTAGGTAATTTTTAATCATTATTTTTGATTTAACACATATTCACTAATAGGATCTATGGTCCTTGTTTAAGTTATGTTAGTTATGAAAATGTGACATTTTGGCTAATGTTAATTGGAAAATGAGTGAAGAAAATATAAACCAAAGAATTCAATTAATGTATGAAGCTAAATGATATGGCATAAAACCAATCCAAGGCATAATCCTTAAGACTTATAAGAAATAGCATAGTCAACAATATATCATTTTGTGCAAAGTCAAGACATGAAATATAAAAAGATTTAATATGTTGTGAATGGTCTCCATTTCTATTAAATAATTCAAACTTAGGAGAAATAAATTGATAGGAAAAGGATAAATAAGGACATCATAATCCAACAAATTGAGTAATAAATCTTGATAAGTAACCATATGACTCAAGTTTTTAGATCCTTGGGAAATTATTTGAATTTGTTATTGTATTCCTTGCATGGTTTGTATAGTTTTTTGGAGTACATATTGGGAATTAGGAGAAGCAACATGTGTAATGATAGATGCGTTATTATTTTGATAAATACCATGACTAAAATATGTACATTGAAAGACCAATATATAAGGTTTAGAAATATTATGAGCATTAAAGAAGAATTAATCTAAGAAGGAATAGGCATAATAATCTAAGTAGAAACAAGAGGCAATAGCACAATAGTAGTAATAACCTCATTATCTAATGCAAAAAGATAACCTATGGTATGTGTAATATAAACATTAAAAAAAATATCATTGGTTCCAACATGTACTTTCTTCCTTCGATACCAATTCTTTAACCAAATTTTTCATCTTATTTTGTTCCTCTATAAAAACATAAATCATGACATCAATTTGTTTAGGAAATTAAGTGTTCAAATAAAACTCTCTCATGTGCACTCATGGTAGTAATCTTTGTAGCCTTGTCATTCATAACATTATCATACATTTCATGGTCATCAAAAGCATTAGTATCACAAGCACCTGCATTTACGTAATTTTCATGATCATCATTCATAATTTTACCATTTAGATCGATGTGTATATCAATAGAAAAAGCATGAATTTCATCAACATTTGTAATTATATTTATTTAAATGAACATGAGACCAAGAAAATAAATTTGACCAAAATCAATATGTCTACCACTCAATCTATCACTTCGCTTAGTAAGTTTCTTGTATCAATTTTTATTAATTGGTAAAAGAGAAAAACATATACAACATGAAATAAGATAGGGATATTGATATCACAATAATAACGAACAACCTTAAAGAAATTATATATATAAACTCATCAAAATCTGGTTCTAGAGGGAATACGAGCATGTAACCCTAAGGTTTAAATGTTCAATATATAATAGATTTGCCAAAATATTTTTTGTCGAGGGGTGTAGACACATAAATTAATATTAAATATAAAATAGTGTACTTGTGACCACTCTTTTATGCACTTAACTCATGTCTCATTTCACAATATTTTGACCACCTTTCATTCACTTTCTAGGTAGATGACTCATTCCTATAAACAACTAATGAACTCAAAATGTCTATATCCTCATTTAAAATAGATCAAGATTATCCCCTATATTATTCATATTCACAAATCAGTTGTCTTTAGGACTATCACACTCCCTAATCCTATCTGGTTTTGCCGACCACGTACTCCCACCAAATACCGACTAGTTTAATATCAAATTCATATAACATGTCATCCCACAAATTTATCAATCCCTATATGAATTAATTCCCTAATGATCCCTATAAAATAATATTTTAAAGTCATTTTTCATAGAGGGGTAAGTGCACCAACTTGAGGGACAAAAAAGGGCCTACCCATGGATATGATTTTTCTGAAATTTTAGAAATATGAACTTATGCAGATAATTAGAGATGGCTACACTCAAAATTTTAAGATGGTATAAAAACATGAACTGTAGAATTTCAAGTCTAGTTTCCAAAAAACTATTTTTTTTTAAAATGGTTAAGTATAAATAGGTCAAACATCTAAAATTTGAAGATGACCCCTATTTTTTTAAGAAAATTTGAATTATACCATTCCATGTGGCCCACCATTTTTTGAGCATCATTAAATATTGTTAGAAACCCTTTGGTGAATATTTAGATAAGATCTTCTAGTGTGTTATGAAATTTTTTTATATTTTTTCAATGAATAATTTTTTTTATTAATTTTTTAATTAAGTATATCCTGAAAATTGACCAAAAAAGGATAACCATCCGTACAGCCCGCCCTAACTACCTTAAAAAAATTATTATTATTTTTTTTTTAATGTGTGTAGAATTAGGCCTAGTTTGTTACCATATAATTTGTTTTGCATTTGGATCAATGAAAAACAAATTAGATAAATATGAATAGGCATGTATGGGTGGGGCATGTAGTGGCCTAAAAAAGGTGTTGTTAGAAATAAATATAGTTTAAACCCTTTAAATAGCCTAAAAATTATACATTTAGAAAGAGGACAATGTGCTCATCGTAACAGTAATTATTTTTCAAATTTTGATGTTGAAATCCATAGCATATTTGGTGATTGAAGTTGAAATTTATTGGTTTTTCCTAAAAATCTCAGTCTCAGCTGTAGATGCATAGTCCCAAGCCTTTGGCTTGGAAATCTAAGCCTAAAGGCTCAGTTTTAAATTCAAATACATATAATGCATGTGTTATATAATGCATAAGCGTTGTATAATGCATATGCGTTGTATAATGCATATGCGTTGTATAATGTGTATGTGTTGTATAACATGTATGCATTGTATAATGTGTATGCATTATATAACATAATAAAGAATGCGTACATGTTATATAACATGTACACATTGCTTTGACATAAAATGAAATAAAAATATTTCGTGTTTGTTATGGGGGAAGGTCCCATTAGCCATGCATTCTTATAGGGGAGATGTCAAATTTTGTGTTTATTATAGGGGAAAGGTCCCATTAGCTTTGGACAGTGAATTAAGGTGCCATAAAATTGCATTAGACTTCAAAACCATTTTAATCTTAACTACTTATAACAAAGGTTTCAAGGTCTAACACATTATACATTTGACAATACAACTAATTTTATCATGAGAGGTCATAAAATGCATTTTTTAAACCTATGATCAAAACTTAACCTTTAGAGTACCAATCACTGTGCATTAGAGTATCAATACCTGACCCTTACTTGTCAAGATGTGATTAGTTAGAATAAATGTTGAACAAGTATTAGATATTACATGTTCAACTTCTGGTACACTTTAATACTTCTATACACCAATATGTTTCTTCAATAGACACATGTTGACAAAAGCCTTGTTTGACAATTGAAACATGAATAGCTATTGGAATCCTTCCCCTAGTAGGGAAAGGATATTGATAACTCCTTCAACAAATAATTTGAACCTTGTCCCCACTTAGTGCGAATGCACAAGTATTTTATTAATTTTCAAAAAATAAGTACATAAGGGTGCCTTTACTCCATTAACCTTTTTACATTGCAAACTTTGATTATATAAATTTTACCAATGACTAGTAAAACCAACTAATTCTATAACCAACTATTTACAGAAAATCAACCTGTAAGGTAGTTCTAATTAACAAATACAAAACATGAAAACTACTTAAAATTAAAACTAAGTAACTTTATTTTATGGAGGTGTCTTTACTAAAAGATGCATGCCCCATTAATAATAATTATTTATTAACCTACCAAAAAATCTAACCTAATGTTAAGACTTTGGAACGATCTAAAGTCATGTCTTTAGACACATACCAAGCATTTTTCTAATACCACTGATAACTCTTTTAACAAATAGTTTGAACCTTGTCCCCAGTTAGTGCGAGTGCACAAGTATTTTATTAATTTTTAAAAAACCAAGTACATAAGGGTGCCTTTACTCCATTAACCCTTTTACATTCCAAACATTGATTATATAAATTTTACCCATGACTTGTAAAACCAACTATTTACGAGAAATCAACATGTGAGGTAGTTCTAATTAATAAATATAAAACATGAAAACTACCTAAAATTAAAACTAAGTAACTTTATTTTATGGGGGTGTCTTTACTAAAAGATGTATGCCCCATTAACAATAATTATTTAACCTACCAAAAAATCTAACCTAATGTTAAGACTTTGGAACGATCCAAAGTCAGGTCTTTGGACACATACCAAGCATTTTTGTAATACCACTGATAACTCTTTTAACAAATAATTTGAACCTTGTCCCCGCTTAGTGTGAGTGCACAAGTATTTTATTAAATTTCAAAAAATCAAGTACATAAGGGTGTCTTTACTCCATTAACCCTTTTACATTGCAAACATTGATTATATAGATTTTACCCATGACATATAAAACTAACTAATCCTATAACCAACTATTTACGGGAAATCAACCCATAAGGTAGTTCTAATTAATAAATACGAAACATGAAAACTACCTAAAATTAAAACTAAGTAACTTTATTTTATGGGGCATCTTTACTAAAAGATGCATGCCCCATTAACAATAATTATTTATTAACCTACCAAAATATCTAACCTAATGTTAAGACTTTTGAACAATCCAAAGTCAAGTCTTTGGACACATACCAAGCATTTTTCTAATACCACTGATAACTCCTTGAACAAATAATTTGAACCTTGTCCCTGCTTAGTGCGAGTGCATAAATATTTTATTTATTTTTAAAAAACTAAGTACATAAGGGTGTCTTTACTCTGTTAACCCTTTTACATTGCACACATTGATTATATAGATTTTACCCATGACCGGTAAAACCAACTAATCCTATAACAAACTATTTACAAGAAATCAAGTTGTAAGGTACTTCTAATTAATAAATACAAAACATGAAAACTACCTAAAATTAAAACTAACTTTATTTTATGGGGGTGTCTTTACTAAAAGATGCATGCCCCATTAACAATAATTATTTATTAACCTACTAAAAAATCTAACCTAATGTTAAGACTTTGGAACAAGTCCTAGCAAACCCCCCTATGATCCAAAGTGAGGTCTTTGGACACATACCAAGTATTTTTCTACTACCACTGATAACTCATTTAACAAATAATTTGAACCTTGTCCCCGCTTAGTGCGAGTGCACAAGTATTTTATTAATTTTTAAAAAAAGTACATAAGGGTGCATTTACTCCGTTAACCCTTTTAAATTGCAAACATTGATTATATAGATTTGACCCATGACCGGTAAAACCAACTATTTACGGAAAATCAACCCGTGAGGTAGTTCTAATTAATAAATATAAAACATGAAAACTCCCTAAAATTAAAACTAAGTAACTTTATTTTATGGGGTTGTCTTTACTAAAATATGCATGCCCCATTAACAATAATTATTTATTAATCTACCAAAAAATCTAACCTAATGTTAAGACTTTGGAACGAGTCCTAACAAACCCCCCTATGATCCAAAGTCAAGTCTTTGGACACACCAATCATTTTTCTAAATTTTTCAAATTTGATTCTGTTAAGGGGTTTTGTGAAGATATTAGCTATCTGATCGGCAGTTGGGCAATATATTGGATCAAGAGTTTTCTTTGCCACCAGCATTCATAGATAATGGTATTTGACATCCATATGTTTTGTTTTGACATGAAACATAGGACTCTTGGACATCTTGATTGCACTTTGATTATCAATGTATAACTATGTAGGAGCAAATTGAAAAACTTGAAGATCTTCAATAATACGACGTAGGTAAACAATTTCTCTGAAAGCATCCCATGCTACAATATACTCTAATTCTGTTGATGAATTTGCCACTATATCCTGCTTCTTACAACACCAAGCAATGGCAGTTGAACCCATATGCATAGTGTATCATGTGGTTGACACTCTGTCATCCACACATCTACCAAAATCTACATCACAATATCTAACAAGTTTGAAGTTCTTGTTGTGGTGGTATTCAAGGCCATATATTTTTGTTCCTTGAAGGTAATGAAGTACCCATGTTGCTGCATGCCAATGAATTTCTCTAGGCTCATGCATAAACTTAGATAAAATTCTAACTGATAATGAAATATCGAGCCTAGTAATCATCAAGTATATCAAACCTCCCACCAATTTTTTGTATGTGGTGCCATCAAAAAAGGCACTGCTATCATTCTTAGACAATTTCAAGTTACTTTCCATGGGAGTGAGGGCAGGGTTGCAATCACTCATGCCAAACCTATATAATAACTCAGAAATATACTTAGTTTGTGAAATGAAAATACTATGCTCTTTCTGAGCTACCTCTATGCCTAGATAGTAGTGAAGAAGTCCAAGATCTATCATCTCAACCCATCTTTTGATTCCTTCTTCATAGACTTGTTATGGTTTTCATCATTACCTGTGATAAACAAGTCATCGACATAGAGAATAAGTATCACCATTTTCTTACCGTGCACTCAAAAATAGAGAGTATCATCAAATTCACTACAATGAAAACTAATGGATTTCAAGTATGAATCCATTTTCTCATACCAAGCCCTGGGTGCCTGTTTGAGCCCATACAAAGCTTTTATCAATTTACACACTTTGTGTTCAGCACCCACCTATTCAAGACCTTGAAGTTGTTTCATATATACTTCTTGTAAATCACCATTTAAAAAATCACTTTTAACATCTAATTGATGTAATTTCCAACCATTTTGTGTTGCTAAGGCAAGTACCATATGAATAGTGTGCCATTTGGCAGTTGGTGTAAATGTTTCCTCATAGTCAATACCTTCTTGTTGCGCATATCATTTTACAACAAGTCTTGCCTTATGTTTATCAATGGAGCCATCTGATTTATACTTAGTCCTATAAACCCATTTACATCTGATGGGTTTAACATGTGGAGGAGGATCAACTAAAATCCATGTATTATTGCTAAGTATGGCATCATACTCACTTTTCATTGCATGTTGCCAAACATGTTTCGTAGATGCCTCCTCAAAAGTGGATGGCTCAGAGGAAGAAGTAGTAACAATCATAGCATAGTTTACCTATTTTTGATCATTTTTGGGCCCTATTAAACCAACTTCATCTGCTTTCAAGTCAGAAAAAGTACTTTCAGCCCATTTTGGATACTTAGTCAAATTATGCAAATCAAGGACTCCAAAATTCTCATCATGTGTATCATTTGAAGGGGGACTTAGAGAATTTTCAACAATTTCTAAGTCATTAACCTGTGAACTTGTAGATGGAGAGGAAAGTGAAGGAATTTGAGTTTCATACCACAAATTCGAAGAGTTATACCCATTATTCAAACCCTTATCTCTTTTTCTATTTTTCCTCTCTAATCTATCAAGTTGAGAATCAATCTCTGCAGTGTTCGTAGTCCCAAACTCATCAAATATTACTTCTCAACTCACTATGAATTTGCCTATATCTTGTGCAAGCAAATGAAACCCCTTTTTATCTTTAGAATTTTTGGGTGAATATTTTGTCACCAGCTAACTAATGGGAAAAATAGGTTACTTCAACCACAGCATAAGGATATTGGTCATCCAGATGTGCAGGTTTACCACATCAAAAGGGGACAAATCTCTCCTCTCATCAAGGGGAGGTTCCCTGTAAATATGAGGAGCTATATACTATATATATGCAAAAAATAACACTCAGGGGTAGGAAAACACCATCCATCTCTCTTTTTTTAGAGATGATATTCACAAACAAAGGAGAAATCTAGGCTGGAAACACTGAAGGCACTTCTCTTCTTTCAGAAGTGGTCTTACAACAACAGTCAGAGTTCTTTCTGATAGGAAATAAGTAACTGGTAACAAAGGGTGTAGTAACTAGTAGACTGAGATGTAACACAAAGTCTCCACCTCGACTGCCCAAGAGTGAAATACAAAGGATAATGGGTGCACAAAGTCATCCCAAGACCCTTTACATAGAAAAAACTAAAAACACACACACTAAAGACAATTGTGGCAGCACAAAGTCTCTCCACAGTTAGCTTCAGGACACCTTCCTAATTACTTGAACTAGTTCTATTTATTTCATTAAAATAGACAAGAACACATTCAGGAGACAGACATAAAAACAATCTCCTAAATGACACAAGCTATTATAACACAAAGTCTGAAAGTAACCTGCTTTTTCATTCAAACAAATAAATATGATAAATAATTTGAGCTCAAAGTCTCAGTAATTGCCTTTCAATTTTGGCAGAGTTTTGCTTCTATAATAGAGATATCTCCTTTGCATCAAATAAGAGATTACAATATATAGTATCCAAGAAAGGCTTGGCACTTTGTTCCATGAAATGACCCATGCTACATTCAATGCCTTGAATGTATTTTCAATTTTGTTAAAGAGGGCCATGTTGGAACAGGGCATCTACCTTAATTGTGGCATGTCGATTCATCTCAAATATCTTCTCCTATTCTTGGGTCATCAGGTCCTTTCTCTGATGTCTACGTAGATGTCCACTTCACCTTTACTCCAAGGGAGAAAAATAGGCTACACTTTTAATGTTTGCAAGCTCAAATATCTACTTGGTGGACTGTTCCACGTATTGGAATAACTCCTGCACAGATATTTTTGGTATTTCCCTCTTTCTTGTTGTAATTTGAGCTCTTGGTCTCTCTTTTCCCTTTCTGTTGGCTCGTTTGGCTCCTTCTTCAACTGGTCATTGAATTTTTTTTCAAGTTCCACACCACATTTGAAAATCAACAGATATTTCATTACCTTGAATTTGACATCCACAGGGACATAATTGGTTCACTATTTCAATGATTCGGGTGGCCTTCTCAGCTCCTTGGTTCTATTGCTTCTTTGTTTCATTCGCTTGAACCTTCTCCTTAAACTAGTCTCTAGAATCTTTCACTTCTTTCCTTTGCTCAGAGCTTTCTTTGAACCGTTGAACCCACTAAACCTGTGAACCATTTTGGTTCAAGGTTCAATGGTTCATCTTCTTCCTTAGAAGCCTTTGTTTTCTCTAAGTCTCTCGAGCTTTGAAAGAGTCCATAGAAATCAACTTGCGAAGTTTGTAGAAATCAACTTGTGGAGTTTGTAAAAATAATTTTGTAGAAATCAACTTGTGGAGTCTGTAGAAACTAGTCTATAGAAATGGGTCTGCAGAGTCCGTAGAAATATTCCTTAGAGTCCATAGAAACTAACCTGTAGAGTTCGTAGAAATGAGTCCGTAGAACTAAGCCTGCAAATTTTTTAGAAACATTCCTTCGGCGTTATATCTTTGGAACCTTCCGAAGGGAAGGTGTCCCTTCGGGGCTGAAAAAGGTCCATTTCCTGGTCACCGAGATCCCCCCACAAGGATACCTACCCTTCGGGGTCCTTCGGGTGGTCTTCGTCTTCAATTCCTTCGGACATTTTATCTGAAGGAAATCTTCCCTTGCCTTAACTACTTTTCATCAGGATTTTGATCATTCCTTCGATAAAAATGTCTGAAGGAATTCCTTTAGACATTTTTTTTGAAGGATTTCCCTTGTAAAATTTCACTGTGAAAAATATTTCCAAAAGATATCTCTTTGTTGACCTTCGGTTCATTGCCTTCTGTAAGGGCACTTGGCCTTTGGTTCACTACCTTCAACAAGGGCACTTGGCCTTTAGTTCACTACCTTTCGTAAGGGCACTTGGCCTTTGGTTCATTACCTTCCACAAGGGAACTCGCCCTTTGGGCGTTAGGGCACTCCTTTGAACCATTTGATTGAACTGATCGATTGAACCAACTTTGGTTCAACAGTTTAACGGTTCAATCTTGTGTTCTGCTCATTCAATTGACCACTTGAACCAACCGCATTGAACCAACTGCATTGAACCAATTGTGTTGAACTTTTGAACCCGTTGAACCTTTGAACTTTTTTTGGTTCAATTTCAATGGTTCAATGGTTCAATCTTCCTTCTTTTCGCTAAGTCTTTTGAAGCTGTTGAACTTGTCGAAGTGGTTGAACTTTGAAATTTTGTCGAAGCGCTTAACTCTTTAAGCTTACTGACATCATTGAACCTTTGAACCTTTTGGAAGTGGGGTTAAATGGTTCTATCCTTTGTTTCAAGCTTGTCAATGGACATTTTTGGTTGAACTAAGGTGTTGAACCAACCTTGAAATTGCCTAAGTGTTGGAAACTTGTTCCTTTGAGAGAGAGCTCACCTATTGAAGTCATTGAACCTATTGAACCTACTAGTCCCTTAACTAAAAAATCTTGAATAATGAAGAATTTGAATGGTCAAAATAATTTTTGAGAAGGGAAGAGAAGATTTTGGCTTGCAGGACCAAAATAATTCATATGTTGTCTCAAAAATGAGTGATAGATTTTGGGAACAATAGCTGGCTCCAGTTGGGAAACTTCCTTCAGTTAAAATTTTGGAACAGCTAAGTGGAGTAGAAACTAGAATCTCTAGTGCCTTCAAGTATGCCATTGGGCTATGGATTCATGCTACTCAAAAAATAAAGGCACCACAAATGAAAATGAAAACAAAAAGCACAAAATAGAACTAAAGACTATACAAATATACATATGTACAGATGATCTTATCTGATACTTCAAGAATTAAAGTGCTTTAGATGTTGCCCATTGTGAGGTAGAGAAAAGGGCATGCCATCTTGATACTTCAACAAGAAACTATTTTCACCATTGAGCTGTTAGATAGTAAATGGGCCTCTCCACATGGAATCAAACTTCCCATGCATTCCCTTTGGATCTCTCCTTTTATCCCATAATAGGACTTGATCTCCAATCTGGAAATCACAAGTTTTTGCTTTCTAGTCGAAGAGCTTCTTCACTAGACTTTGGTGCACATCAATTCAGTTCACCACCATAGTTCACTGCTCATCTAGCTCAGTTAAGCACATGATCCTCTTATCAATGGAGCTTTCATATGTCTGATCTTTGACCGCCTTTACCAATTTCAATGCTGCAAATTCTAGGGTGATTGGTATCTCTACATTGAGACGATATAAAATTTGGAAAGGTGACATACTTATCACCCTCTTGGGTGTAATTCTATCTGCCCATAAAGCATCAACTAATGCTTTATGCTAGGTTCATTGGTTGTCATCCCCCAGCTTCTTGATGATGGTCACCAGGTTCTTGTTGCTCGATTTTGCTTGGCCATTCCCTTGTAGAAAATAATCAGAGGAGTGGGAGAGGATAATTCCATAATAAAAATAGAAATGAGTTATCTCATGAGAAGATAAATAGGCTGCATTATCTATGATAATCTTAGTTAGGACCCCAAACCTGGAAATAATGTTTTCATTGAGGAAATCGCATACTACTTCTGAAGTAGCATGCTTGGTTGGAATTGCTTCCACCCACTTGGTGAAGTAATCTATGGTTGTGAGGACATAATCATGTCCAGTGCTTGAAGAGAGGTTTACAAAACCAATGAAATTGATTCCTCATTGCTGAAATGGCTCTTATGTCACCACTGGTTTGAGAGGCAAAGCAGCTAACTTGAGTCTTCCAACAAACTATTGGAACAGTTCACATCTCCATACCCATTTGTATGCATCATGAAACAGAGTAGGCCAGTAATATCTGGCTCATAGAATCTTATGGGTAGTCACAGGAACAAAAAAATGTCCTCCATGGGCCAAATTATGGAAGGGGTTCAAAAGTTGATTCTACTATTCTTTATCTATGCAGCAAAGGAACACTCCATCAAGGCTTCTCTTATACAGGTCATTGTCCCAGAGGACAAAATTGGCAGCTTTCAATTTAACAGTTCTCCTTTTTTTATGAGGCATGTGAGTAGGACACTCACCATAAGTAAGGAAATGAGAAATATTTGAATACCACTCATTCGTGGTGGAGACAAAGAGGACTGTTGGCATGTCTTCCACTTCTATTTATTTAGGTCTATTATCAGCAATTAATTGGCAGAGACCTCTTCCCCGCATAAGCTTCATTGGTTTGATAATGAGATCAAAATCCTAGATTTTATCAATCCAATTGCCTCTTTTGGTTCCAAACTCCTACTGAGTTAATATGGATTTGACTGTGGTATCAGGAACCAGGGCAGTAGTGTAGGAATTCAAAATGTAAAAGTGGAAATGCTTTACTGCCTTTACCACTACATAAGCATGCTTCTCCATGTTTGAATACTTCAGTTCATGAGCTTTGAGAGGATAGCTCATGAAAGATATGGGAAATTCCACACCTTCTTCATTCTATTGAACTAGAATTGCTGAAAGCATGTGCTCAAAAACATAACTATACACTATGAAATCCTTGGTATAATCTAGACAAACCAGAATTAGGGCACGAGCAATAGCTATCTTGATGTCTCAAAATACCAATTTACCTTCTTCAATCTAGCTAAAGGTGGCCTTTCCCTTCATCATATTTACAATATGGCGAGTCTTCTTAGCAAACGCAGGGATGAACCTTCATAAAAAATTCACTTTTTCAAAGAAAGAGTGAACCGCAATCTTACTTATAGGCAGGGTAAGCTCTTGGATGGATTTGACTCTGTCTAAATCAATCTTTATGCCTTCTTAAGATACAATGTGTCTAATAATTTTCCCTTCTATTACTCTAAAAATAGACTTTTTGAGATTTAGAGAAATGTCATTCTGGCAGCATCATTCCAGCACTTGTTGCAAATGGCGCACATGATCAGGGCGATGCTTGGAAAAGACGGTCAAGTCATCAAGGTATACCACAATGAACTTACCTATTTTATCTTTGAAATCAAGGTCCATTGCTCTTTAGAAGGTGGTGCTAGAATTTATCAAGCCAAATGGCATTCTTTGATATGCAAAGGTGCCCCAAGGTGTGGTAAAGGTAGTCTTATGCTAGTCTACTTCACCAACTCTAACTTGATTGTACCTTGAGAAGTCATCTAGCATTGATAACATCTCTGAATTGGTCACTGTCTAAAACACTTGGTCCATGATGGCCAGAGGATAGTTATCCTTTAAAGATGACTGATTCAAATTCTTGAAGTCCACATAGAGGTGAATTTTTCCATTCTTTTTCCTCACAGGTACTATGTTTGTAATCTATGTGGAATGATGGATTAAGAAAATTATCCTAACGTTCAACATTTTTTTATTTCAAATAGAATAGTACCTGATATCTTTAGATTGTACTACCTAGATTTTTGCTTGTAGGGCATTGAATCATCTTTGAGAGGAATTTCATGGCAAATTTCATCAGGCCTGAGTAACTTCAGATCATCATAGGAGTATGTTAGGACATCCATGTACTGGTGGAGTAGAGCAACAAATTTGAACTTCTCTTTTGGAGTGCAACACTTCTTAATGTTCACCATCTTGGGATTTTCCTTGATACCCAAATTTATTTGATCAAACTCTTGAGAGGAGCTTGAATCCATCTGTTATTGTTTGATGAACCTATCATATTTGTCAAACAGCTTCTCAAGGGAAACCAGGCCTTTTGGGATTTTATTCCCTTTAAGTTTCAAGAATTCTTCACCTATGTTTGAACTTGATTCAGGAGCTGGTTCAGTGGCTTCACAGTGAAGTTGTTTGAAGCTGCCTTTTTGTTCCAAAAAGGTAATTATTTAGTTGTTACCATTGAATACTTGCTAATGATTGGCATTATTAGGCACACTTGGTCAAAATACCATTTCGATAGTGTACTTGTCTCTTTTAAAATATGAGTGAAGAACCAAAAGAGTCACTGAAATAGCCAAAGCATCAACTCGATCATTGAATTCTCTAGAAACTACAGAGATACTGAAAGCATCAAAGCTTTCAATTTTATCCCAAACTAGATTGTGATAATGGTGAAATCTTTTATTTTTGGATAGGTACAAGTTCCTCACCTAACAAACTACCAGCTCAGCATCTCCTTTGGCATGGAGTTTGATGCCCTTGTCTTGAGCAGCCTTCAATCCAAGCAGTAGCGATTCATATTCAATAGTATTATTGGTATTGTTGAACTATAATTTGTATGTTGAAGGAAAAATATCTCCTTGAAGAGATATCAACACAATCTCAGCTCCTAAACTGGTAGAAGAACAGCTTCCATCAAATTCCAGAATCTAGACCTCATTAGAAACTAGTTTTTCTTTAGATTTCTCTTTGTTTGGAGGAGATGATTCTTCTACACTTGCACTGCACTCTATCTTATCTTATGCTATTTTATCTAAACCAATTTTTAGATTATCACTTTTAAGAGCTTCATTAGATGCCTCATGAAATTCCTCTATGGATAAGAAGTAATTATCCATGCCTAAAGACTCAAATAGAATTTGAGCTTTAGGCACTGATATTTGAGGGACCACATATTTTGCTTCCTTCTCAGGGAGTTGTCTCTGCATAACGCCTTTGAATGGGATCCTTGCCTTAGATAGGTCCATGCTCAACTCACCACCAACATCCTTGAAAAAATTTCACCCAAAAAGGATGCCATATGAGGCTGAGACATCAGCCACCAGGACTGTCATCTTGATTCTTTTGTCTAGGAATGCAGCAAATGCAAATTAGGCATCCTTGATTTGTCCCAATAGTGGCACTTGTTTGTTCTCCATGGAGAAACATCTCCCAAATGTCTTGGTCAGTGTGAGAAGCTACTATGGCAGGCATGACATTGTTTGATGCACCTAATTCTATGATGTAATTGTTTAGCTGATGTCCATTTATCAGTAGGGAGACATAGAATGGTTCAATCCTTCCAAGAGCAGCAGGAGGAGCAATGACAAGGTTATTTTGGATGGATGTGGGAGTCACCTTTGGAATAGCTAGTCCTATAGGGATGGTTTTATTCTTCACATATTCCACTAACTTATCTAACTGCTTAGGGTTGGATTACAGGAATTCAAATTCAGGCATTTGAATTTTAGTTTTCTTGACATGGTCGACTATGTCAAATATCTTAAATGAATTATGAACAGGGGAAGGGAGTTCATCCTTCTAGTTTTTAGGAGGGGTGGTACTGGTCTGCATAATTGAAGTTAAAGATGGAGTGCTTGATGTATTTACCTTTTTTGCGATCACCGGGTCCTTTGCTTGAAAAGGCAGAGTGGTTCTTCGCTTAGCAATTGAAATTGTAGGATGAGATCCTTCTCCTATTTCATCCTTATTAGCTTGTTGGGTTGACTGGTTCTTAAACCAGGTGAAAATATCATATGATCCATCAACTACTTTACCTTCACTTCTAGGTTCATCCTAGTAATTCAAGAACCCAATGTTAGAGTCATCAGTTAATTCTTATTCTCCCTCTATGAAGAGATTAGCATCATCTTTAGGGTTCAACTCAAGTTAGAAAGAGAAATCAGATTCTACTTCAAGATATCCAACTACTAAATTGGTTGGAGGTGCTTCAATGGCCAATTTTCCCTGAGTGGGAGGGAGACGATTTGGATGCCCTTGATTCTTGGTAGCATTGCCTTGGTATGACTGATTAGGGAATGTCCTCCCTGGTATATCTCTATACGAAGGGGCAAATGACATCCCTTGCACCATTTGCTTTCTAAGAGCAAGCAACTCATTTGCCAACTTTTGCACCATTGGATCAGTGGTGCCTGTAGATGGATATTTAGAAGATGAAGAGGATTTACCTCTATTAGGATCTCTTCTTATCTTTCCTGCCAATATAAGGTCATCTTCCACCTTAGTGGCCAAATCTTGAGTAGCAACAAGGTCTATGTGGCCAACACGTCTCAGCAGAAAACTCACTTTAGGCAGCTATGAGTTGATGAAGAAACATTTAAGTTTCTCAAGTGTTGGTTGAGTAATTGTAAGAATCTTATTCCTCAGCTTGTCAAATTTGGAATTGAAATCCCTCATAAGTTTATGAGGTTCTTTCTTCATCTGTGTGAGCTAAGCTAGCAGGGCATGCACATCTTTTACAGGCTTGAACCTTGCTTCGAACTTAGCTTTGAGAGTGTTCTAATTAGTCATAGTCTGGGCATGCAGATGATAGAACTAATCTACAGCAATACCTTGCAATGTTTCCATAAACAGCCTGACTGCTAGGTCCTCATACTCCATGCCTATCACACCACAGGCTATGTTGAAGGTTGTAATATGTTCATCAAGATGAACTCTCCCATCACCAAAGAATTTGAAGAAGTTCTTCTTTGAACTATGTGGTAGCTCATGTAGAGGTGGAGTTAAATTAAGTGGGCCAAAAGAGTTACCCCAGGGGCCTTGAACTACCATGATTTGATTATAGATAGTGGGGACAACAAATCTAGGTGGAGTATGTATAGGTAAAGCTTTGCTAATAGTAGAAAAAGAAGCTCTACCTTATATTGGTGACCTAGTGTTGATAGGAAAAAGACTCCTAGTTCGTTGAACTTGAAGTTATAGAGAAAATAAATCAGAATTGCCCTACTACACTAACTCAAAAATTGGGTCAACAACACTTTGGGCTCTTTGGCTTCTTGTATAGCATGGATTTTATATATTCTATAATAAAAATGGAAAAGAACTGGCCCTGCTTCAACTTGAAGCTTAAGGCTTCAAACTGTGCTCTTCCCTAATGGAGTCACCAAAAAAAATTTGGGTGAATATTTTGTCACCAGCTAACTGATGGGCAAAATAGGTTACTTCAACCATAGCATAGGGAGATTGGTCATCTAGATGTGCAAGTTTACCACATCAAAAGGGGACAAATCTCTCCTCTCATCAAGGGGAGGTTCCCTATAAATATGAGGAGCTATATATATATATAGAAAATAACACTCAAGGGTAGGACAACACCATCTATCTCTCTTTTTTTAGAGATGATGTTCACAAACAAAAGAGAAATTTAGGCTGAAAACACTGAAGGCACTTCTCTTCTTTTAGAAGTTTTCTTATAGTAAACAACCAGAGTTCTTTCTGATAGGAAACAAGTAACTGGTAACAAATGGTGTAGTAACTAGCAAACTAAGATGTTGTTGACGCAGGAAAGTGCATTCAATGGCAAAAAAACAAGTTCCTACCCTCTCCTCGCAACATGGAAACTCTCCTCTCGCCTGTGGGACCAACGAAGCTGGAGGAGAGAGTCTCTAGATAAGGGCTAGCTCCCTTTGATGCATCGTGTTGTTTCTAGCAAAAGTTAACAAGTATATATATATATAGGTATATAAAAAAGGGGGGGTGAAAAGGGAGAAAGATGCAGGAAAACAAACCTACACTAAAGAGGTGATGCACCAAAATAGGTTGACCTTCACACATCCACTCTTAGAATCAGACAAATACACACATACTCTACACACTTGGCAGAAGGACCAGGCTGCAAAAGACTGGTAGGGAGGCTTTCATGAAAACACAAGAGATAGAAAATCACTGAGGTATTATGGAATACACACTATAAATGACTCCTTCTAGTCTGGTCTTCTCAAATGTCAACTCTTCTCCTTTTAGCTATAGAAATGGTGCCTTGTAGATGGTAGGTCTGCTAGTGTTGAACCTTTGAGAGCATCAAGAAACAATGACTGGACACAGACAAACACTCAAGGCATACTCTGAAACATCTATCCAAGAAGAGGTAAAAATTGCTTTTATTTGATTCAGGTGAAATTTTGCCAGGGTTGTGCCTTTGCAAAAGTGGAAGAACTGATTCTTCTCAAAAATGAGAAGTTACAATATATAGAAGAAAGGAGAAAGAAACTTGGCACTTTTTTGACAAGTTGGCCTGTCGTGTCCCATTGGAAAGAGGAAAACATTGTTGTGTTGTCATCATTCTAGAAGAAGCTTGCTGAAACCATGCTATATAATCACCAAATTTGACTTTGGCATTCAAGCATTAATGTGGAAGCATGGGTTGCGCCTCTTTTTTTCCAACAAATGAAATTTGTCCCTCTTTTAAATGTACGGACCCTGTTGCTTGCTATTGTGCCATCTGGGGATTAACAAGCAATAAATTTTCTTCTCTTGCCACTTGGACCACCTTGTCACTTCTCACCATGTCACTCTCTTTGTCTATCACTTTGTCAATTTTTCCCTTGTCTTTCTTGTCTCTTCTGGCTTAGTTGGCCCCCAGGGGTGAACACTTAGCGGATCGCTACATTTTGAGCTCCCTTCCAATGCTTTCTTAGTTGGAAACAAAGGCCATTCTATTCTACTAAATTTGATGCTCATCTGGCCATCAAGCTTTGAAAACCAATGGACATTCCATCCTCTTGAAATTGATGGCTTCTCGGGCATCATCGCTGGAGAACCAATGGCTAAACCATTCTACTAAACTTGATGTCCACTGGGATGTCATCGGGTCCATTGCCATGTCAGTAGGGTCCATGCCACGTGGCATCTGGGCACTTCTTTATTTCTTCGCGGGCATCTTCCTTCACTATTTTCCCCTCGGCACCTTCAAAATGTCCCTTTTGTCTTGGCCGAAAGTCCCCCGCAAGGGCACTTGCCCTTTGGGGTCCTTTAGCGAATCTCTATTTGCTTCAGACTTTTCCTGGGCTTGACTGTGGCTTTGCTTTGTTTTTGCAGACAAAAAGTCTAGAGGAATTCTCCCGCTCGGCCTTTGCTTTGACTTAGAAGTGCGCCCGAATTCCTTCAAACTTTTTTGTCTAAAGGAATTCCTTTAGGCAAAAATTCTGAAGGAATTTAGGGCTTTAAACATTTGAACCTTTAAAACAAGCCTTGAATTGAACTTTGCCTGAGTCCCTTTGTTTTGTTGCGCCTGCCCTTCAGCCACGTAGAAAACTAATGAACTAGGCATTGAACTAGGTGCATTGAACCAAGCCATTGAATTCAATGGTTCAAAGGTTCAACTAAGCACGCTGATAAACTGTTAAACTGGAGCCGATGAACCAAGACCATTGAACCCTTTCATTTGAACCATTCGATTAAACTTTTTGTCATTGAACCAAGTACGTTGAACCTAGCCCATTGAACCAAAAAATTGGTTCAACAGTTCAACAGTACGAAGGTTCAACGCTACACAAATGAGATGCTTGAACTAAATGATGAACCCTTTGAACCAAGGGTGGTTGAACCACTAAACCAGGGCATGAAATGAACTCTCTGAACTTGTTGAACCCAAAAAATGACTGGCATTGAGCAGCAGGTGAAGAAGGTGACCAAAATTTGCCTATGGGAAAAATTAGTCAACAGATGTAGCACAAAGTCTCCACCTTGACTACCCAAGAGTGAAATATGAAGGATAATTGGGGCACAAATTCATCCCAAGACCCTTTACAAAGAAAGAAACTAAAAACACACACACTAAAGATAATCGTGGCAGCATAAAGTCTCTCCACAGTTGGCTTCAAGACACCTTCCTGATTACTTCCACTAGTTTTGCTTATTTCATTAAAATGGAGAAGAACACATTCAAGAGATAGACATAAGAACAATCTCCTAAATGACAAGTTATTACAGCATAAAGTCTAAAAGTAACATGCTTTCTCATTCAAAAAAATAAATACGATAAACAATCTGAGCTCAAAGTCTCAGTAATTGCCTTTCAATTTTGGCAAAGTTTTGCTTCTATAACAGAGAGATCTCCTTTGCATCAAATAAGAGATTAAAATATATAGTATCCAAGAAAGGCTTGGCACTTTGTTATATGGAATGGCCCATGCTGCTTTCAATGCCTTGAATGCATTTTCAGTTTTGTCAAAGAGGGCCATGCTAGAACAAGGCGTCTGCCTTAACTATGGCGTGTCGATTCATCTCAAATGTCTTCTCTTGGGCTTGGATCATCTGGTCCTTTCCCTGATGTTTGCACAGATGTCCACTTTACCTTTACTCCAAGGGAGAAAAATAGGCCACACTTTTAATGTTTTCAAGCTCAAATATCTACTTGGTGGATTGTTCTACCTATTAGAATAACTCATGTGTAGATATTTTTGGTCTTTCCCTCTTTCCTATTGTAATTTGAGCACTCGGGCTATCTTTTCCCTTTCTGCTAGCTCCTTCAGCTCCTTCTTCAGCTGGTCACTGAGTTTTTTTTCAAGTTTTGTGCCACATTTGAAAATCAACAGATATTTCATTACCCTAAATTTGACGTCTATGGGGACGTCATTGGTTCACTGTTTCAACGGTTCATGTGGCCTTCTCAGCTCCTTGGTTCCATCACTTCTTTGGTTCATTCACTTGAACCTTCTCCTTGAACTAGTCTCTAGATTCTTTCACTTCTTTCCTTTGCTTGGAGCTTTCTTTGAACCATTGAACCTGCTAAACCTGTGAACCATTTTGGTTCAAGGTTCAACGGTTCATCTTCTCCTTATAAGCCTTTATTTTCTCTAAGTCTATCGAGCTTTGAAAGATTCCATAGAAATCAACCTATAGAGTCTGTAGAAATCAACCTATGAAATCTATATAAATAAACCTATAGAGTCCATAGAAATCAACCTGCAAAGTCCATAGAAATGAGTCCATAGAAACAGGTGCGCAGAGTCCGTAGAAACATTCCTTAGAGTTCCTAGAAACTAACCTGCAGAGTCTGTAGAAATGAGTCTGTAGAACTAAGCCTATAGACTCCATAGAAACATTCCTTCAACTTTATATCTTTGGAACCTCCTGAAGGGAATGTGTCCCTTTAGGCCTTGATAAAGGTCCATTTCCTGGTCATCGAGAGCCCCCTGCAAGGGTACCTTCCCTTCAGGGTCCTTTGGGTGGTCTTCATCTTCAATTCCTTTAGCCAAAATGTCTGAGGGAAATCTTCCCTTGCCTTAGCAACTTTTCATGGAGCTTTTGATCATTCCTTCAGAAAAAATGTCTAAAGGAATTCCTTCAGACATTTTGTCTGAAGGATTTCCCTTGTAAAATTTGGCTGTAAAAAATCTTTCTGAAAGATATTTCTTTGTCAGCGTTTGGTTCACTGTCTTCTGCAAGGGCACTTGGCCTTTGGTTCACTACCTTCTACAAGGGCACTTGGCCTTTGGTTCACTACCTTCCACAAGGGCACTTGGTCTTTGATTCACTACCTTTCACAAGGGCACTCGCCCTTTGGGTTTTGGCACACTCTTTTGAACCATTTGATTGAACCGACTGATTGAACCAACTTTGGTTCAATAGTTCAACGGTTCAATCTTGTGTTCCACTCATTCAATTGACCATGTGAACCAACTGCATTGAACCTTTAAACCTTTTTTGGTTCAAGGTTCAACGATTCAATCTGCATTCTTTTCGCTAAGTCTTTTGAAGCTATTGAACTTGCCGAAGCGGTTGAACTTTGAACTTTTTCATAAGCACTTAACTCTTTAAGCTTACCAGCGTCATTTAACCTTTGAACCTTTTGGAAGTAGGGTTCAATGGTTTAATGGTTCAATCCTTTGTTTGAAACTTGTTGATGGATATTTTTGGTTGAACCGAGGCGTTGAACCAACCTTGAAATTGCCTAAGTGTTGGAAACTTGTTCTTTTGAGAGAGAGCTCACCTGTTGAAGCCATTGAAGCTGTTGAACCTACTAGTCCCTTAACTAAAAAAGCTTGAATAATGAATAATTTGAATGCTTAGAACAATTTTTGAGAAGGGAAGAGAGGATTTTGGCCTACAGGACCAAAATAATTTATATGTTGTCTTAAAAATGAGTGACAGATTTTGGGAACAACAAGAATAACCAAGAAAGATGCATTTTTGACTTCATGGTTCCAACTTAGTTCTGTGTTTAATAGGAACCAAAGCAAAATAAAGACATCCAAACACTTTCATGTGTTTAACTTTGGGTTTAAACCCATACCATGCCTCATATGGAGTTTGTCCCAAAAGTGCAACTGTGGGGGACCTATTTCTCAAATACACTGCAGTACCAATGACTTCTACCCAAAACTTATCATCAAGTTATTTATATTGTAACATGACACATGTTGTGCCCTCTAAAGTTATGTTCATCCATTCAGATACTCCATTTTGTTGTGGAGTATAAGCATTACTATATGGTCAATGAATTCCATGTTCTCGACAATAATCTAAAAATTCATTTGACGTATACTCACCTCCATTATCTGAATGAAGAGTGACCAAATATGAACCTATTTATTTTTTGACTAAGTGTAACCAATCAACAAACTTAGTGAAAACTTCATATTTGTTTTTCATAAAAAACACCCAAATCATCATAGAAAAGTCATCAATAAACAAGACAAAGTATCTACACCCACCAATGGATGACTTTTTCATGTCACATACATCACTATGAACTAACTGCAAACATCTATTAGCTCTCTAGGATGACTATTTAAGAAATTTTTCTCGATTTTATTTTCCCAAAACACATGACTCACAAAGAATACTATTTTTCTTAAAAGTGGTCAACCCACTCACCATACCATATCTTTACAAATCCACTAAAGAGTGGATATTCAAATCTCCATAGCGGAGATGCCATAACTGCTATGTAGATATAGTACATGTACCTGTGTCAACAACTGTCGCAAGTTCTATAGTGGGAGGAAGCACTTTACAATGCAATCTAAATAAGTTTCCATCTTCATATCTTGTATACATTGTTTTATAATCATCTTTCACTGAATTGATGTAAATGAGTCGATTTTCAAGCACTATTTGATAACCTTTCTTTCGAATAATTGCCAAAGAAAGTAAGTTTTTCTTCAATGTGGGAACATACCAAACATCCTCCAAGTATTTTATAGACCCATTAGGAAGAAGAATCCAAATAGATCTAATTCCTAGTGGTGTATGCATAGACTTATTTCCTAAGGAAACTAGAGAGAGAAGCTTCCTTGAAAGACCAAAAGAAATCTCTCCTAAATGTCATGTGTTTGGTTGCTCCTGTGTCTAAAACCCATGCTTTTGTGAGCTCATCTCTAGCCTCATATTCAATATAATCAATGTGCCCCAAAGTAGTGAATGCAGATTCATGGGCAACATTATTGGACTCATCATTGTCATGATCGGCATACTGAGCAGCGTTAGACTTAGTCACTTTTTGTGGCCTCTAAATTTTATCAAAAAGAATCCTACATTGTGAGGTAATGTGACCAAATTTTCCACATCTATGACACTGAATGTCTAATCTACCTCGACCTCTGCCCCTATATGAGTTGTGACCATGTCCTCGACCACTTGTTTCATGTGAATGTGATTGGTTAGATTGTTGGTTATTTAAATGACCCCTACCTCTATTTTGATAACTACCTCCTCTGTAGCCTTGACCTCCTCTATAACTGTTTCCTCTATTGTTTTAATGCCCAGATGAAGATGAACTAGGTTTTGACTCTAAAACATGGGCTTCTTCATTTTTCTTAGATTTCTTGGGTAGAGAGAGGTCGTGTTGGATGAGCAACTCAGCCAACTTATCAAAGGTGATGCATGTGATCTTGTCAGAGACATGCAACATTTCAACAAAATTCTTTTTTTTCAAACCCAGCCTTAGTGTAGTCAGTAGTAATATTTTTCAACTTAGCCATATATTCTCCCATATCCCCATCTTCATCTAATGACAAAGTAAACAACTGCATATGAATATCTATCTTCTTATGCTCAGGTTTCTTATCATACAAATCTGACAATGTTTTCCATGCAGTGTAACTATGAGGAGAATTTTCAATATGAACATAAGTATCACGAGTAAAACAACATTTAATGAGAACTAAGGCCTTAAAATCATGAAAATTGAATACATCTAATTTAGCATGTTCTGTTGGCAATGTGGGATTTTCATTCTTGACAATATCCCATAACTCATTAAAAACTAGTGAAGCCTCCATCAATTGTTTCCAATTAGAATAATTATAAATTGTTAATCTATCACCATCTGAAAAAAAAATTTGAATCTTCGGCATCTTGAAATAAAAGCAAGTGTAGTAGAAAAAAGTGTTACAAAATACAAAAGAGATGAAACAAATATCACACTCACTGCACAAGACACTGCTTCTACGAAGTTTTTCACTTAACCTCCGCATAGAGCAAAAAAGAAAAACAAGAATTTTTGATGGGTTTTGCACTTAACGTCACCAAAAATCAATTGATTACACCCTTATTTCACCAAATCACATCCTTACTCCACTAATTACACCCTTATATCACCATAACAATGTAAATAAATAAATTTTAATTCCCCATTTTTTATTTTTAAAACAACACTTTACAATAAGTATGTTTTTCACAACTTTCAAGGCATACAAAAAGCAGATTTAAAAGGGAATATTTGTTTTACAAAAAGTATATTTAAAAAAAAAACTTCTAAAAAGAAGGGATTTGAACCCTTGACCTCCTCCTTTGCAAACTTCTTACAAAATAACTTTAACCAATTACTCTAAGAGCACTTTCAAAATATAATACTTAGAAACTTGTACTTATGCTATATTTTGTATATGAGGGAAAATTAAAAAAATTACATGTATGTAAATATATCTAAGATTTTTCCCTTTTTAATCTTTTCAGCCAGGCTTTCTCACGTGGGACCCATCTAATGCAAATGTTTGATATCCAAAACTTTAGAAACATAGGCAAAAAATATTTTCTAGTTTAAACCTATGCCATTTTTGCCTGGGATGCCATGGCAGCCCCTGCAACTATTTTCTACACCTGTTCTCTCTCCATGTGGCCATACAAATCTGTACAGGCAGTGTAAAATAGATTTTCGCTGAGTTTTAGCAAATTTTTAAGGTATTTATTGCTGAAAATAGCTTCAAATTATAGCTAGAGTGTTGGAAGGCTGTACCATAGGCCGTACAAATCCAAAAAAATTATAGATTTTCTTTTGAGAATGCAAAATAGGGGTTTTAACAAGATTTTTAAGTGTTTTTGGATTCAAGAGGACTGAGAATGAATGCAATCAACAATGGCAGCCATGGATGAAAAATATAGAGTTTTTCACAATGCAAACAAGCCGTAAAAGTTCATTTTTGCTAAAAAAAATAATGAATTAAATAAAATTTAAAAGCTAAGAAATTCATTTTTAATGCTAGATGAGGAGTTTAAACATAATTTAATGGAGTATGAATGGCCAAAATGACCAGATGGTGGTATATGAGAAATACATAGGTTTAAATGTAAAAAATAATTGAAAAATTAAAATAATTTAATAATTTTTCAAACATTTAAACCAATAAAATATTTCCTTTATATGGCATACCTTATTTCATGCCATTTGATTTCACATGAACTCAACTTTTCATCTTGCCTTCCTTTCAAATTCACCAATGCTCTCAAAATTCACCATGCTAGACAAAACCATGCTATGATACCACTGATAACTCCTTCAACAAATAATTTGAACCTTGTCCTCGCTTAGTGCAAGTGCACAAGTATTTTATTAATTTTTAAAAAACAAGTACATAAGGGTGCCTTTACTCTGTTAACCCTTTTACATTGCAAACATTGATTATATAGATTTTACCAATGATCGGTAAAATCAACTAATCCTATAACCAACTATTTACGGGAAATCAACCCGTAAGGTAGTTCTAATTAATAAATACAAAACATGAAAACTACCTAAAATTAAAACTAACTTTATTTTATGGCATTGTCTTTACTAAAAGATGCATGCCCCATTAACAATAATTATTTATTAACCTACCAAAAAATCTAACCTAATGTTAAGACTTTGGAACAAGTCCTAATAGATATACCTTACCACCTTACTTGCCTAAAATCCTGCTTGCCCTTAAATTTTGTGTTTCTTATTGATATTATCCTACTTGCCTAAAATCCTATCTTACCCTTTTATTGTTTCTTTGTTATCTTTGACCAGACCCCTTTATTTATAAATTTTCAACTAATTCGTTTAAGTGGCAAACCCATTGAATTGGACTATGTAGTATAGATAATCTTGTGAAAGTAGAAATAAGAATAACCCTTGGTGTAACAATGCATATCTTAGATATTTATTTCAATTATGCTATATGATGGAGCTCAATACCTATGAATCATGCCTTGGATTGTCCCAAAAACATTCCTAAAATGTGTTGAATAAAATCCCTTAAGTTTCCTCCAAGGTCACTTAGTGCATCTAATTTAATAGGTACATTTTGAAGTCCCAATTGAAAGTATAACAAGAGTCTTCTATTGTTACAATTATTCAAGTTTGATTCCCCTAATGTATTCAAATACATTATTCACATCTTTCCTAAAACTAAGATCTCTTGTGAAAATATGGTTAATCCTCCATTCTATGCACCTCCTTCATCTACCCCTCCATCACACATGGGACAACCATCAACCACTCCATCCATTCCTACATCATCTGAAGATTATGTCTTTGACATGGGACTAGTCCTAGCCGTACTATGGATGGAAAAATTACAAGCTCAAAAATAAGCTAGATAACACTTGGTACTTATCAATACTATAAAGTTATATACCGTACTATGTAATTAGGATGGTAAGATACAAAAGTAGGATGATAGACCTATAATGTATGTACATGTTTTTAATAAATATTTTAGTTAAGTTAGGTGTGCATTTTTTTTATATAAGATGTGGTTTTGAGCTCAATAAAATTTAAATGGTCACATGTATCCATTAGTGATGATGTGGTTTTAAGATGTTATGCCTATAGTGATGAATGTATATCTTAAAAAATATCTAAATGCACTAGGGACTTTGTTTGAAACTATTAAGGGATGGCATAGACCTAGCATTGACCAAGTATGACATATGTATAAGTTGTCCCAACTCAAACTCTATTAAACTTATTCAAGATACATTAAACCTGTGACAATGTCCCCTAAATCTGAGACCTGCTTCCCCCCAAGGATGATGTTGAGCAAAGGGACCCAATAATTGTTCATGTGGATGATGAACTGCTCACCTCGTATATATGGTTGATCATAATTGAATACCAGTGTGCACCCCCTCGCTGAAGGTTTCAAGATTATATATATTTTTCACATATATCTTCAATCATCTTGTTCATATTTCATTGTAATGAGATTAAACCTTATGATGTGGACTGAAAAAAAGTAGTACATGTCTCAAAATTCTTTCTTTGGCTTGGGATTTGAGTTTGAAGCTCATCCATTATTGAATTGTGTTCTCTCCTGCATGTAGGACTTAATATGAATGTACTTTGGGATCTATAAGTAATTCAAGGCATAGGGATATAAATAATTTGAATACATACATGTAGAAAACTAATAACATTTGGTTCTTAATCTATTCAAATGGGACCTTGAAGGGCTCTACATGATAATTTTCATATATTAATGACAATTCAGAGGCTCGCATCATGTGAATTATTTACTAGACATGAGTTGATTGGATCGATGTCAATCTTTAAACATTATTGGCTTCTATGTATGTATGATAATTTTTTGAATAAGCCTTAGTTGGATTGGTCAGATCAATGATGGAACATGTCTAATTATCAAATATGTGCATAGCTGACAACTCTAACACTTCTCTAGGTGTACTAGACCTACACATGTGGAAATCTTTGATTGGATTGGGCATCTTGAGGCCCTAACAAATATGATGCTTTTAGGAAAATTGACAGTTAGATATCTAACACAAATATATGTGTACAAGATACACACATGCATGTATCTAATTAGATCAAGCCTCACACGGATCTGATAGAGCTCTTTAACACTTCTAGGAACTGACACCTCTAATAGTGTTGACCCTTCTAAGCATGTATGAGGTACACATGGTGATATGTAATTGGATTTGGCCTCTCGAGGAATTTTCAACTCTAAAACTTCTAAGACTTTATGCATCTCTGATAGCTTTAACACTTTCAGGTGTATGAGGTACACACATGACACAATAAGGTTCAATTATAGGGGCAATTCAATCAAGGAGGCATGGGAGGCCCCCTTGTTTACATAACTATAAGATCATGATATATGATTTGGGACAAAATTAAGTATGACTATATCTACCATGAATTTAACCAATTAGTTGATTAGTTCAATTAGGGATGTGATTTGGGTAAAATTGAGCCCCTAAACCAAATTTATGGCCTAATTGATTGTATAATTTAGATACAACATGCATGACTTAACTAACCCTAATTTAATCAAAAATGTAAATATGAATGCAAATGTGGCTAATTTCAACCCATTAAACCTAAATTAGAGTCTACAATGTGATTGAAAGGGATAAATTAGGTCACGTTTCATGACATGTTGATTATAAACCCTAGTTTTATCACTTAAACATGTATAATTCCCCTAAACCCTAATTTCATGACATATACACATGTACAAACCTATTACACTAAACCCCTAACCCTAAATCCAAATTTTATAACAAACACAATCCCTAAGTTCCTTGATTTCATCACAAATGCATAAATTCATTAATGTGATTAGTGTCAATTTGTGAGTTCTTGTTATTCACCTAGTTTTGTAAGGACCTATGATAAGATTTTGGGCAAAATTAGCTCATTTCCTCTTATATATTGAGCCTTATTACATCATTCATTCGTCTTATTATTTCATAGCCTTATCAAGAGTCTTATTTCATCATGTATTATATATTTATTACATCGTATGATAATCTTATTGCATTGCATGATAGTGTTATTATATCACATGATAGTCTTATTGCATTGTATGATAATCCTATTACATCATATTGAGCCTTATTACATGATATGATAGCAATATTACAACATTTTAGAGTCTTATTTCATCATATTAGGGATTTATGAATCATATTATAGTCTTATTTAGTGTTATTGCATTATATTATAGTATTAAAGTGGAAAAAATGCATTAAATATGAGACTTTTTGCTTGTGTGTATAGTATATGCCTATACTTCAAGGAATGTGTATGCATTCTTATAATGCATACATGTTCCTATAAAACGTACACATTCCTTAAATTAAAAACAAAAACTCACTTTTCAACGTCTATTTTTATCCCTAATCAAGGTTGTTGTCCCCATAAACATTCCCTACGTACTCTGCGTACTTTCTTGGTTACAATTTTTTTTGGAGCCCATATTTGAAGTACTTTCTTAGTTTCTTTTATAAAAATGGGCTTTGGTTTGAGTTCAAGGAAGAATAATAAGTTGAAGAACAAAACATCAAAGCAATTAGAAGAGTTGAGAGAAAAAACAAGTTATAAATGCAAGCAATTCATTTCAGACAAGGTACAAACACTAACCCTGATGAGCCAAATACCTTAGATAATGAGACAATTGACAATAATCAATTGAATAATGATGAAATTTATAATAATGAATTGAATTATGATGAAATTCACAATAATGAATTGAATTATGATGAAATTGACAATTAAAAATTAGATAATGTTGGAAATTCACATTCAAAGTTTAAAGTTTTTGATTATGTTGATGAAGAGCCTATGCATGATACTTTACCCACAAACAATGAAGAAAATTTCTTGGAAACATATAATAATTTTGAAACACCCTCTGAATGAATTCCACCAACAACAACACCTCCAAGAATTATGCATAGAAAAGATAAGTACTTAATTGAAGTTGATGAAAATATTTTGAAACCAATGCATAATAATATTTCTGACCGCCATTCAAGAAGATTAGCTCAAGAAATTTAGGATAGTTTCTTTCATAGATTGGAGTATGATAGTCAAAGATGTCAATTATTTGTTTCATTGATGAAATTGGTTAAGATGAGACGTATAATGTACACATTAGGACTAACAACATCTAACATGGATAATGAAAATGATTAAATTGTTGGAAAACTACATGATGCATATCATATTATAGGCCATAAATCATGCAACAAATATTGTATTATTGCCCGATGTATAATGAAAACTTATGCAGTAAATGCTGAAATAGGGGGAAATGATTGATTTCAAAAACAAGTCAAACACTTGATATAAATAGAAAAACATTAATGAAAGTAATTTCAAGACATGAAAGACTCAATAAACCCAATACGAAAGAGCTATGAGCATTCTCTGGTAGACTTCCATGAAAGGACAAGGATATAGTCGATGCTTTGAAAGACTTGCATAATTTTGGAAAGATAATACAAGAGTTTCACCCAATGTAAGAGATGTAGTGAAAAGAAGAGTTGGTTCTCGTAATCATGAACTGCATCTGAAACATTTTTTGGATATGAATCAAACACAATTGTACTCTAATTTTTTGGAAAACCATCCACAAATTGATATTAGTCAAAGACTTTTTGAGATGACCAAACCTTTTTATGTAAAAATAAATCATATGTGCACCACTTGTTGTAGGCAACATGTTGAATTTTCAATGCACTATGATGTTTTTCACCATATTCATTATACTTTGCATACTAATAACATTTTTCAAGAGTGTGGCATAGAAGTTCTACCAAAATCAGCTAAGGAATTTATTTCAAATATTTTTTGTGAAAGACCTGATAGACAGTTCTTTTATAAGAAACCATGTTTGGATGGAAATTGTAGCATTTACGATGGCTTGACAAAATTGAAAAAGTGTATCCATGAAGAGTGTACAAGTGCAATTGGATATGAATTAGTTGGTTTGAGAAAATATAAATCTATGACTTATCAAGTCAAATATGGCAAAGAATCTAAGAGGTGTGAGCTTGTTACGAAAGAGATACCTATTTTAGAATTTTTGGCCAAATTAATGGAAAAAATTGTTTATGAGTATGTAAGGAACACACATATGGATAAATGGTTGGATGAACATTTTAAGCTAATAAAAGACACATTCCCACTTAATTCTAGTATTTTAGTAGTCAACTTTTCTAAAATTTATATATTCAAATCACAAATGGAAGTTTAATCGAAGTATTACAACTCAACATAAATTACCATATTTGTGCATATAGCATTCATACATGCACCTAATAGTATAGAGGAAGATCAAAAAATATTAAGGGAGTACCATTTATATATCAATTATGATTGATCACATGTATAAATTATGTGTAAGGTTATTTTGATAAGTTTTATGGATAGTAAAATCAGAGGAACATTATTTTCAAATGACATTACATTTGGTCAGACAATTGCACATCACAATTCAAGAATACATGAATGTTTTATTTTTTGAGCAAGATGCACATTACCACTAGTTTATAACATATTTATAGTTTTACTAAGGCTAGCCATGGAAAAGGGGAGCATGATGGTGTTGGAGCATGTGTAAAAAGAGCCATTGCAAAGGAGGAATTAAAATATGACAATGTTCTTAATTTTATTGATGTAAAAACTATGGTTGATTGGTGTAATGAGAACATATGTCATGATGCTCAATAAAATTATACTATTCATATACATTTTTAGTTAATGGAGGAAAAATACTTGGCAAACTATGAGGATTGTATGACTCTAATAGGTTCACGTGAAATCCATTCATTTCGTAGCTCAAATGTAGGTTCTTAGACTATTTATATGTGACACTTGGCATGCTTTTGTTCTTTATGCATGGACTTTGTTTGGAATAAGTGTGAGTCACAAGAGTGGGTGGATGACTAGAGTTCCAAACCTCTAATTCTAATTAACACATATCAAGTTCCACCAGTATTGTAATTTACTGACATGACATCCTCTCATGACTTTGACCATATATTCGATCTAGGATAGCTAGGCAAAAGATTAATCTTTATGTACTATTTATTCTCATAATCTATCTTCATAATGTCATTAAAAGTTGTTTTTTATCATGTAGGCCATGTTTTTATAGTTATTACAAATGAGGACAATGAAGAGGGAACATATTACTACTTATGTCAGTGTGTAGATGGAAAGAAAAATTGACTTC
The DNA here is from genome assembly GCA_037957365.1 of Torreya grandis. Classification (NCBI taxonomy): domain Eukaryota; kingdom Viridiplantae; phylum Streptophyta; class Pinopsida; order Cupressales; family Taxaceae; genus Torreya; species Torreya grandis. Next base: position 757,119 of record JARHVA010006855.1, read on the forward strand.
CCTAGTCGTAGATGGAGAAAACACTGATTGTCCCATTAGGTCTTTGGTAGTCACTAGAACTTGAATTTGATGATATCCTATAAAAAATTCAAATGTATGGTTGTTTGAAGACTTTGAAACTCACAGGAAGATTTTACACTATTCAGATTTGGTTCTTGCAATGAATATTCAATTGCAAAAATATCATGGGAGGCTAAGAAACAAGAATCTGTGGAAAGTTCATGAGTCAAAACATGAATCTATTCTTGATACTATCAATATTAGAGAAGATCCAAGTGGTTCATTAAATTGAAATTCATAGGTATGTTGACTTGTAAAATGTAGATGTAATCAATTTTACCAAATGTTTTTGATTTTGTAGGTAGTACATGCATAAATTTGATCTTTAATTACTTACTAACATTTTTTTGGAGGTTAATGGTTCCAAATCAGCTTCCACCTTCATGTGGTTGGCACCGTTAGTAAATAATTTCATATTCTTGAAGCTAAGAGAAGCTTACTAAAATTACTAGGCATTTTCATGCTCCTAAACAATTGCTCGTGACAAGTTTATTTCTCCTTGTAGCCTTCCAAACACATTTGTTGTCAGTGTTTCTGTGCTCTAAAATAGTAGTGAAAATGTACTTATGGGTGGAAGTGGTGTAAAAATTGTTGGAACATATGTAATTTGTCAATATAGACGTGCTCAAAGTGGTGGATTTGTACCTACCAGTCCTAGAGGCAAAGTTGCTAGTTGGAGGTCAAGAAGTTATCTCTTCACTGCCAAAAAGTTACATTTTAGGACCCTTTACTGCAACTTCTACCATGGATTGATCTTAGAGGTGATTAAAAATATATTTGGGTTAACAGTAGAAGAATTTCCCATGCACACAAGGGATCTTACGGTTCCTCCATATGACTTACAATTTTGGTTTTATGCATGCCTAAAGTTAGGCTAAAAATCAGCATCTTTCTTGTATTAGGAAGGGTGTTTTTGAGCTCAAAATGGGTGGAGGGTTTATCATATAGGCTAGATGGGAGGACAAGAACCTGATCTTAGACATTATCTTCCCCTTTAAATATGTTGGCAGTGCTATTTTTTAGCCAATAAGCACCAAAAATTGAGTTATTAGACTGTAGCTTCAACTTTGACAACATTTGTTGTCAGTGTTTTTGTGCTCTGGAACAGTAGTGAAAATGCACTTGTGGGTGGAAGTGGGTGTCATGGTTGTTGGAACACATTTAATTTTCCTATATAAATGTGTTCAAAGTGGTGGATTTGTACCTTCCAGTTCTAGAGTTAAAGTTGCTAGTTGGAGGTCAAGAAGTTGTCTCTTCACTGCCAAAAAGTTGTATTTTAGGACCCTTTACTACAACTTCTACCATGGATTGATATTAAAGTTGCTTAAAAATAGATTTGATTTTCAATTAGAGTAATTTCCCATACACATGATATATCTTACATTTCCTCTATATGACATAATTTTGATTTTATGCATGCCTGAGGTTAGGCTAAAAATCAGCATCTTTCTTATATTGGGAAGGACATTTTTGAGCTCGAAATGGGTGGTGGGTTTGTCATCCGAGCCAGATGGGAGGCAAATAACCTGATTATATACATTATCTACCCCTTTTAACATGTTATTAGTGTCATATTTTATCCAACAAACATAATTAAGTTCTCAGACTGTAGCTTTAACTTTGACAACATTTGTTGTCAGTGTTTTTGTGCTCCAAAATAGTAGTGAAAATACACCTGTGAGTGGAATTGGGTGTCAATATCATTGAAACACATATAATTTTTCTATTTATATTCATTCAAAGTGGTATATTTTCACTTTCCAATCCTAGAGGTAAAGTTACTAGTTGGAGGTCAAGAAGTTATCTCTTCACTACCAAAAAGTTGCATTTTAAAACCCTTTACTGCAACTTCTACCATAGATTGCTCTTAGAGGTGAGTCAGAATATATTTGGGATCAAATTAGATGGATTTACCATGCACATGATAGATATTATGGTTCCTTCATATGACTTATAGTTTTGGTTTTATGCATGTCTGAAGTTAAGCTAAAAATCACCATCTTTCTTGTATTGGGAAGGGCATTCTTGAGCCTAGAATGGGTGGTGGGTTTGTCATCCAGGCCAGATGGGAGGCTAAGAACCTAGTCTTGGATGTTATCTTTCCCTTTGAATGTGTTGGTAGTGCCAATTTTTATCCAAAAAGCATTGAAAATTGAGTTCTCAGACCATAGCTTCAATTTTGATAATATTTGTTGTCAGTGTTTTCATGCTCCAAAATAGTAGTGAAAATGTACCTGTGGATGCAATTGGGTGTCACAATCATTCGAACATGTATAATTTGACTATTTAGATGTGTTAAAAGTGGTAGATTTTCACTTTCCAATCCTAAAGGCAAAAAATTTAGTTGGAAGTAGAGGATATTATCACAGAACTTTTGGTGAGGATTTGATCCCTTAAAATGTTGTATCATTCAAGATATAGAACTTTTGGTTAGGATAGGCTTAATTAGGCCTAGTTTGGGGGTTTATATCAAATCAAGTGATAACCAAGAGAAGAGTAAATTTTTTTAACTTTATGAGGAGTTTAGGGTGATAGATTTTGCCCTAAAGTGTTCTTACATCTTCAAGAAAGGACATAGGTTAATCAAACAAAGGGAAAAATAGTGAAAATAGGGCTACAAGCCTAGATAGAGTATTGTGAATTTGAGGTGTAGTAGGAATGGAATAGAGTGTTTGGTCACTTGAGAAGGGTTTATAAAATTTCATAATGATTACTTAAGACCATCAATGTAATGAATTTGATTCTTAGCAGCTTAAACTAAGGAATGGCCCTAGATACCTAATGGGCTACATAGTGTGAAGGATAGTGAACACCCTAAGAGAAGTATTGAAAGGTGAATTAGGTTTGGACACTTGATATATGTTTGGGTAGGTATTTTTTTACCATTTAATACCATTCAACCATTTTGATTGTACTTTTGAAACCTAAAGTGAGATTTGGTCCTTGCAACCAAAGGGGTTGTGCCTAGTCAAAACTAGTGAAGAGACTAAAATCATCAAGTACATTGAAACCAGTTTGAATGATGAGTTGTATAATTATCCTAAATTATCTAAATCACAAACCAAGGAAAAATAGGATGATGACTCATTTGTGAAATTTGACCAAGTAGACATGTGTCAATAGCTTTTGCCAAATTGGGCCTACAGGCCAAAATATGTTGGATCTAATCATGAAATTTGGTGGAGAGCCTCATTATGACATATTATACCAATTAAATATTTTTTTTTGGATTTATTATAATGTAAAATATTCACTATTTTAGTATAGTCAACCCTATGTCAAATCATGGTCAACATTGGAGCCTGCCTTGGAGAAATTAGTTAGTTTGGGGCATCTACAAGTTGAGTCAAAGCATGAAATTTGGTATGAATGGTATTAATGACATATAAAAACATATAATTCCATTCTAAATATCATATAAAGAGTGAAATTTCTTGATGTTTTGACACATTCCTCTTGCAATCAAGAAGGTAGACATTAGTGATTTCTAGAAGTTTTGTTAGTTTTGAATGCTAGGAAGCATTTTAGGCCTTGGAGAGATCTTAAAAATATATAATATGATGTTTTAAACCTATATTGTTCTATATAATTGATCACATTTAGGATTTTCATGTAAAATTTTGAATAAAGACAAGTTTTGGCATGAAGGAAGCATGCAAGCAACTCAAGGTAAATTATGGTAAAAAGGGTCTACATGACAAAGTACATATCTAAATGACTTGAAACTTGGTAAAATTGGTATTAATGACCTAATATACCCATATATCATCTTTTAAAATTCATATGACAAGTTTAAGTGCTCTTTTTTTTACCACAGTCCCCTCCATGTCTCATAATGGGCATTATTCATCAAGCATAATTTTTGGAGTTTTACGGTGTGTTTGAGGATTACAAGATTAGATAAGTATTTAATAAGTATGGTAAGATATTTTAAAACCTATTAAACACCTTTAAATGGTGTTCACACTCTAAAATTCATGCAATCCCCACAGGCAGTCTCAAAGACATAAAGGCAAATTTAGTTTTTTTATCATTAGAAAGGTGTTATGAGATGTTTTAGATGTCATGTGTATGTTTTTAAGAAACTAAGATTAGTGAGAAGGTCAAATTGGTCCTTTGGAGAGTATTTAAATGGCATGGGAAACCCTAGATGAGCAAGCTTCAAGCATTTTTGAGAGATTTAACCATGGGAATTTAATGAAACTTTGTAATCTTGCTCCCCTATACATGTACAAGGTGAATCAAAAGGTTTTAACCTAAGATTGTATGGATGTATATGGATTATAGGATTGAGGGTTTGGAATAAGGCTAATTAGGCCTAAATGAGGGTAGGATAATGAAGGAAGTGATAATTAGAGATGGATTTGGGCTATAAAATTGAAATATACATGAAAAAAATAGAGTGTACCTTAAACGCCCTTATAATCTCTTAAGCAATCATAACATTTCTATATAAGGCAAAATATAGTAAAAAAAGGCTATAACCCTTGAGAGAGCATTATGTCCATAAGGTGTGGAATGAAAGTATGCTATTGTTTGAGTACTTGAAGGGGGTTATACCATGTATATTATGATCATCTAAGACCATATGTGACAATAGGTTGAGCTCTTGAAACATAGACCAAGATTTGGTCCTTCAGACCCAAAGAAGGTGCCGAGGAAGAAACTAGAAAGAGATTGAGAGGAAATTTGTGAATGAGACATGAATGGAATAAGTTAAAGGATGTATGGACAGAGATCAATGACATCAATTAGGTGCTACTAATAATACAAGGAATAAATACTAGGTGTAAGAAGCTAAATTAAGTCCAAAGAATCAAAAGAGGAGCAAGCTTGTGAAAGAAGATTCAAATCAAACCATATTAAGTGAATGTCATCAATTGGTTTTAGAACCAGCTAATGATGTTTTTGTATACTTCTCCTCCATACCTTTGCTTTAGCATATAAATATAATTCAAATGCAATCACTGATATTCTTAATTTCTTATAAGGTTCTGATTTGCAACATTATCCTAACAAGTTATTCTCAATCTCATAACATTTGTAATCCTTAAGAATACTTCAAAACCAATCATTTATAATAATATAAACACAAGTGATTCAAATAATATTTACTTCATTATTTTTCTTAAATATTCATGTACAAAATAAGAATGCCATGTGCTAATGCCATATATAGGCATACAATGTCAATAATACATGCATTTCCATATAGGCATACAAAAAATTACATCATGTCTAACAACAAAGGTGTCTAATGTCAGATGAATACATCATATATGCATGTACAATGCCAAAAATGTGTAAATTTCCATATAGGTATACAAAAACATACATCATCTACAACATCCTAATCATCAAACAGTCTCCCTTCTCTTTGCCTACTTTGAAGAAGACTCTCCTTGGGATGCCCTACTTGTAGATGGAGATATCTCTAATGCCTTAGATTTCTCCAAGGTTTGACTATGGGTAATTTACTCATAGCTCATTTTCAACCAAACCTATTCATATATAAAAATTATTATAGAATTAATAAGTATACATGAAACCAAGTTAATAAACTCATGTTTTAAACTATAATAAAAAAATCATTTAAACATGCACTTACTGTAATCTCATGATCCTCCTCAATTGATCATTGATGCTTAACTAGGTTATTTCCAAGTTCAACTGCATGAATAGGCATGTCAAATGATGAAAAAACATGAGTTGTCATAGTAGTCATCTGAATTAAACTATCAAACGTCATATGATAGCCCTGCGTACATAATACTTTCATGCATATAAGTTATATTTATCAAAGTATATAGTAAAATTATTAAAATAAAATTACTAAATTATAATTAAAAATTAAAAATGAATATACATACCTTAGTGAGTGCCTATGCAGATGATATTATAGCAGCAATGCCTAAGTCTATCTCATCTCGCAATGATGGAGGAGTGTCCACCCTAGTAATCAATTGAACAAACAACCTAATAATTAATAAGTTGGGAAAATAATTGATTAAACAAGTTGATAACAAACTTAGTCTTGTATAAGATATGAAAAAATACAATGAGGTCATGAGAAGCAGAATGTGACAAGTGGATATGTACAACATGTGACTTGTAACACCACACTGAAGGCAAGAAATGTCAGTTTCATGGGGGACAATGGCAAGATAATGAGGGAGGATTTTTGAGTGAATTTTATGAAATTGATTCATTGTATGCAAGTTAGGTGTTGAAACATCCTTGATATGTACCTATATACACTAGTTTGGATGCTTATATAGCTTTATTGAGGTGTATTTTGGATTTTAACCTAATTACTTGGTCATTAGGCATAATTGTCTTAAGGCAATGACTTGATATAGTCAATGACAGTCTTATGAGTATTGATGTGATCAAAAATCCCTTAGAAATAGTCATTGTGATAAGACAAGTAACATGTATAGGTGTTTGTTGAAAAGTTTGTAAATTGAGTTTTAATTGGGTTAAGACACCTAGAGTGATAGGTTGATTTTATGGGGGAAATATATACTTGAGCCTTTTAAGAGTGTCTAGAACCTTATAAAATAGCTCTCATCAAAATCTAAAGAAGCATATATAAAATATAACTGAATATTGTAGAGATAAGAGTGAGTGGACAGTGTTCTTTATAAGTGCATGATTTTGGTTGCCCTATAGGTGACATTAGGTTAACAATCTATCTTTATATTGCCCTCAATTTTTTTAAGGGAAGGTATATATGTATACATTGCAAGTAGGTTGAGGTCAACAAAGGGTTCTATAATCTGTTCGACACTCAATATTCATTTTAGGGGGACTATCTTGATCTGAAAGGTGTTATAGTATTATAGAGTCAGCTTGTCACTCGAGTGATGAAAGTGCATGGATATAGATAGGACCTCTCCCCCAATTAGATATAGTAGGTATTTGGACCCCCTAAGTAGGTGGTGGTAACAAACTAATCAACCCCATATATCTATATGGGGTTGAGGTCCCCTATTTGTATATAGTCACAAGGCCTATGCCATATACATATAGGTTATAGTTTATAGTCGATGCTCTCCCAAAAAAACCATTAAGATCTAATGGACACTCTCCCAACAAACCAGTGGAATTGACTAGGTACAATGGGATCAAGAGGCTATGCCATATAAATTTATAACTCCATAGATAGAGATGAAATTATTATGTTTGAATGGAATGAAGATGGGAATTGAATTTCTAGCTATGACCATTTTGGATATCGATCATAGAGATTGAACTACTATATGTGATTAGGATAACAAGGAATCAAGTGCCTGGCTATGAGGAAAATATTTAAAAGAAAGGAGTGGTGTCCATATTTATGAATACATGTAATGTTTGATTAGGAAATTGATAGAAATATATTTTACCAAATAAATTTTATCAAATGAATTATTCACACACACACACACACACACACACATCTAATCCTACTAATTGGGATTGACCTACTATGAGAACTACATATAATGGGATATCAAGAAAATGTTCAACTTGTTGTCCCCCAAAAATAGCTATCATTTTTGGGACAACATTTGAAATATTTTGGTCTTACAGACTAAAATTATATCTTCCATTTTCAAAATTTGTCCTAGACATTCAAATTCCTCATTTTCCAAGCTTCTCAAAAAATCTACAGACTCTGCAGGATTGAATCTACAGACTCTACAGGCTTGAATCTATGGACTCAGCAGGAAGAAAAATCTACGGACTATGAAGGAAAAGGAAAATCTACGGACTGTGCAGGTAGGTTCATTTATATAGGTTCAAAGACTTTTGCAGGTGGTTTCAGTCAAAAGAATTAGTTTTTCAATACTTAGTCATTCTCTAGAATTGTTTCAGAGCTTTGGTTTAGTTGAAAATCTTCATCGGCAAGCATCTGAGTGCAAAAAGAGACTTGAACCACTAAACTATTGAACCATTGAACCACTTTGGTTCAAAGGTTCAACGGGTTCAAAGTTCAACGGTTGGTTCAACCAAAGGAATGGTTCAATGGCTCGATTTAACCAATTGGTTCAACGAGATGGTTCAAAGGTGAGTTCATTATGTTTGGTTCAATGTTTAGTTCATCGGCTTGTTTTATTCATTGAACCATCAGCTTGAACCATTGGCTTGAACCATTTTGGTTCAAAGCCTTGGTTCAACCGATTGGTTCAACGTCAAAGTTCATCCAATGGTTCATCACCAAAGTTCAAAGGTGGGTTCAATATAAAAGGAAACTTTTCAAAGGACAAGTGCCCTTGTGGAGGACACTTAATCAATAAAAGCACCCTTCGGAAGGGTCATTTTTCAAGGAAGCCAAAAGGTAATTCTTTCAAATTTGTTTAAGGCATTTGAAAATTAGCTAACACTTAATTCTTTCACACTTTTGTCTGAAGGAATTCCTTTAGACAAAAAGTTTGAAAGAATTCTAAGTGGTTGCGGGCTCAAAAGATCCAAAGACCAGTCAAAGACTTCACGGAACAAATTTTCGCAGACTTTTGTCCACGGGAATTTTCCCTAGGCAAATTGTCTGCGAGAATTTTCCTCGAGAAAATTGTCTGTGGGAATTTTCCATGGGAAATATGTCCACAAAAATTACCCATAGGAGAAAACACCTGAGAATTTGCCTAAAGGATAGTCCACAGGGAACTTTCACAGGAGAAAACCCAGGGATTTGTCCGTGGGAACTATCAAGACAAAGGGATGCCAAAGGACCTCGAAAGGGCAAGTCCAATCTAGAAGAATACAAAGTAAAAAGCCAAAAGAAGACCAAAGGGGTGACACGCCCGAAGACGTCAAATTCAAGACAGTGAACTAGCCATTGAGAGCACATTGATGGGCATGAAAATGTCAATTTTAAAGATAGTGAAATAGCCGTTGATCCTTTGAATTTATAGACCTGAATGCATTCCCAAAATTCAAGACCAAAACCAGCTGAAAGCGAGGAAAGATAGAACAATGGATGAATCCAAAACTTGATTCAATTAACCAGAAAAGGAGGAATGATGAAGACAAGATCAGACCGCCAGATGGACATTGAAAGTTGTAATCTTTAAATTGCGTGGCTTGTTTATCTACATTGAGAAGATCAAATGGGTAAAATTCCCTAAAGTTCTAGCTTGTCTTCCTAATAGTTCCTAATGCATCATGATGTATTACTATTCCTGAGTCCTTCTTCAAGTGGCTATATAAGGGACTTTCTTTCATTGTAATTGGATCTTATTTTTTGACAATCTGAACAAAACTCTGCCAAAATTGAGAGGCATCATTGAGACTTTGTGCTCAGTCTGTTGATCATATTTTATTACTGGAATAAGAAATTTAGGGACTTTTTTAGACTTTGTGCTTTGATATCTTTGTGTTTGAGGAAACTATTCTTATGTCTGTTTCCTTGATTTATTTTCTATTCCATTGATTTAATAAGCAGGATTAGTAAAATTAGTCCAGAAGGTGTCATGAAGAATCAACTGTGGAGAGACTTTGTGCCCCCATAGCTGCCTTCAATGTGTTTTCTTTATATTGTTGTGTAAAGGAATTTGAGCTTTCATTGCCCTTCGTATATTACTCTTAAGCATTTCAGATAGAGACTTTATGCTTTGTCTCGATTTGTTGGTTACCACACCCTCAGTTACATTCTACTTTTATTTCCAGGAGTATTCTTGTGGCTGGCTGAATAGTTATTATGAAAGAAGAGGAGTGTTGTCTGTCATTTCCCTTGAGTTTTTCCTTTTTTTTGCACACATCATCTCTGAAGAAAGAGAGATGGATGTCTTGTCCTACCCTTGAGTATTATTTTATATTTATACATATATATAGCATATCCATAGGGAACCTCCCCTTGATGAGAGGAGAGAGCAGTCTCCTTTTGATGTGATAAACTTACACATTTGGATGACTAATCTTCTTAATTTGGCTGATAAGACCTATTTTGTTTACCAGTACGCTGATAGACAAAATATTCAACCAACAATTTTTGGTGACTCCGCTGGGGAAATACCCATTATCCATTTATATTCTATTCATTCACCTCCACACTAACTAGGAAAGAATGCACAATTTAAAGCCCCAAGATTCAAACTGAAGCAAAGTCAATTCTTTTCCACTTTTGTTTTACAATCTGGTAGATTCAAGGTATACACGAAGCCAAAGGGCTAAAGGTATCATTGATCCTGTGTTCGAGCTAGTACAGCAAAGTAATTTTGATCTGTTTCCTTCATCATCTCGTCTCCAATGAACCAAGAGATTCCCTCTTACTAAAGCCAGATCTCCATTACCAGACAAAGTATCTACTTTTGTTGTTGATAAAGTTGTGCCTATAATTACCCCTTTGAGATTTGTTATCCCTCCTTTTCAAAATCCTAAAATCGCAGTTCAAGGTCCCTGGGGTAATGCTTTTGGTCCTCTCAATCTTACTCCTCCTTTACATGACCTTCCATGCAGTTTTAGGAAGAATTTCCCTAAATTCTATGGTGATGGGAAAGTTCATCCTGATGAACACATTGCAACATTCAGTATATCTTGTGGAGTAATCGGAGTAGAATTTGAAGATGTAGCGGTCAAGCTTTTTGTTGAAACACTACAAGGTGTTGCTGTAGATTGGTTTTACCATTTACAGGATTAGTCTGTGACTAATTGGAATACCCTTAAAGCTAAGTTTGAAGCCAGATTCAAACTTGTAGAAGATGCACATACACTTCTAACTCAACTTACATAGATGAAGAAAGAGCCTCATGAGCCTATGAGAGACTTCATAGCTAAATTTGACAAATTGAGAAACAAAATCCTTGTAATTGCTAGACCTATAGCTGAGAATCTCAAATGATTTTTCATTAATTCTCAGCTACTTGAAGTCAATTTTCTCTTGAGATGTGCTGGTCAAATAGATCTCGTTGTAGCTCAAATTTTGGCCACTGAAGTAGAAGATGATCTCATCTTAGCAGGGAAAATAAGAAGAGATCCAAATAAAAATAGAGCTTCATCATCTTCTAAATTTGCATCTACAAGCACCATAGATCCAATGGTGTAGAAATTATCAAATGAGTTGCTTGCTCTCAAAAAGCAAATGGCTCAAGGAATGTCTTTTGCTCCTACATACAGAAGGACACTCCCAAATTAGTCATATCAGGGCAATGTTGTTAGGAACCAAGGGCAACAAAATCACCTTCCTCCCCCACAAGGAAAACTTACCTTGGAAGCTCCTCTAACCAATTCAGCAATGGGATACCTTGAAGCAGAATCAGAATTCTCTTTCTAGCCTAAATTGAATCAAGAAAATGATGCTGATATCATTGAAGACAATCAAGAAGAATTAGCTGGCGACTCCCACATTGGTTTCCTGAATTACCAAGATGAACCTGAAAGCAAAGGAGAAGCTTCAGATGGTTCATATGCAGTGTTTACTAGATCCAAAAATCAGTCAATCCATTAGGTTGATAAAGAGAAGACAGAAGAGCAGCCATAGCCAGTAGTCACAATTGTCAAGCGTGGGACTAATCTACATTTTCAACCAAATTATTCAGTAATCACCCAAAAGGTAAATACATCTATTTCACCTTCACCTTCTACTCCCAATTTTCAAACCAGTCCACCTCCCATCCCTCCTAAAACTCAGAAAGCTAAAGTACCTTTCTCTGTACCTAGCTCGATTCAGCCATTTGACATAATTGATCATGTCAAAAAGATGAAAATACAGATGTCTAAATTTGAATACTTGCAGTCTAATCCTGATCAATTGGATAGGCTAGTTTAATATGTTAAAAATCAAACCATCCCTGCAAGACAAAAAGCTAAAAAAGCAATTCTTGATTCTCTAAAGAACACCCATATTCTAAATAATCTAGTCATTACTCCTCCAGCTGCTCCTAGAAAAATAGAACCCTTCTATGTTTCCTTGTTAATTAATGGCCACAAGCTGAGTAACTGTATAATAGACTCAGGTGCATCTGACAATGTCATGCCTGCTAAAGTCACTGAGTTTCTTGGTCTCACACTGACCAAGATGTTTGGGAGATGTTTCTCTATGGAGAATAAGCAAGTACCATTGTTGAGGCAAATTAAAGATGCCCAATTTGCATTCGTAGCCTTTCTAGACAAGAGGATTAAAATGACTGTCTTGGTGGCTAACGTCCCATCATCTTATGGCATTTTTCTTGGACAAAATTTTTGCAAGGACATGGGAGGAGAACTAAGCATGGATCTATCTGAGGCAAGGATCCCTATCCAAGGTGTAATAAAGAGATTGCTCCCTGAAAAGGAGGCAAAATATGTGGTTACTCAAACATCATCCCCTATAGCACAAATTTTATTTGAATCTTCAGGCAGGGGTAATTATTTCTTTACCATAGAGGATGCTCATTTTCCTACAGATGAAAGTCCTATAGCTGACAACCTAAGAATTAATCCAAACAAGACTTCAAGAGAATTGGTAGAGCACAGTATAAACAAGGAAGGATCTTCCATCTCTAATGAAGAGAAATCTGATAAGAGATCAACTTTTGATGATGACAACAATTCTTCCACCAATGATGGAGTTGGGACTATGTTGATATCTCCTCAAAGAGATATTCTTCCTTCATGCAATTCACAAGTCAGCAACACCAATAACACAGCTGGATGTGAATCTCTATTGTCTAAATTGAATATTGCTCAAGATGAAGAAGTCAAACTCCTTCACATCAAAGGAGATGTTAATCTGATAGTTTTTCAGGAGTTTAATATGGATGATCCAATCATCTGCTAGACTGGACCAGCAGAATAGCAAGTTATGATGGTGGACCATGCTGCTGTAAATCAAAATTAGGCAAAGGAATTCTTCATAGGGAGAGCAAGGAGTTATGGTTTTTAGTTTGAAGACCACGTCCTACCACAGAATAAGAAGAAGGAAAGACCAAGAGGAAGACACAAAAAATTGGTTTCTTGGTGGAAAACTCCATTCGCCTGTCAGGGTTTCTGGGGGCAAAATAGTTTCCTATTGGTTTACCAAGATGGCACACTATTTTCACTAACTCTCAAGAAAAAACATCTAAAATACTTCAATTCTTGAAGTATCAGATCATTGCCTATATATATATATATATATATATATATATATATATATATATATATATATATATATATATATATATATATATGTATGTATGTATGTATGTATGTATGTATGTATGTATGTATGTATGTATGTATGTATGTATGTATGTATGTATGTATGTATAGTTTTAATTCTATTTTGCTTTGTTTATTTTCTTTTTGATGCCTTTCATTTCTGGGTAGCATGACTCTGAAGCCCAATGGTACACATGAAGACATTTGAAATTCTAGATTCTACTCTTTTCAATTCATTTTGTAATTGATAGAAGTTCCACAACTTGAGCCAGTTGTTGTCCCCCAAAAATAGCTGTCATTTTTGGGACAACATTTGAAATATTTTGGTCTTACAGACCAAAATTGTATCTTCCATTTTCAAAATTTGTCCTAGACATTCAAATTCCTCATTTTCCAAGCTTCTCAAAAAATCGACAGACTCTGCAGGCTTGAATCTATAGACTCTACAGGTTTGAATCTATGGACTCAGTAGGAAGAAAAATCTATGGACTATGCAGGAAAAGGAAAATCTATGGACTGTGCAGGTAGTTTCATTTATACAGGTTTAAAGACTTTTGCAGGTGGTTTCAGTCAAAAGAATCAATTTTTCAATACTTAGTCATTCTCCGAAATTGTTTCAGAGCTTTGGTTCAATTGAAAATCTTCATCGGCAAGCATCTGAGTGTAAAAAGAGACTTGAACCACTAAACTGTTGAACCATTGAACCACTTTGGTTCAAAGGTTCAATGAGTTCAAAGTTCAACAGTCAGTTCAACCAAAGGAATGGTTCAATGGCTCAGTTCAACTGATTGGTTCAATGAGATGGTTCAACTATTGGTTCAAAGGCAAGTTCATTATGTTTGGTTCAATGTTTAGTTCATCAATTTGTTTTATTCATTGAACCATCAGCTTAAACCATTTTGGTTCAAAGCCTTGGTTCAACTGATTGGTTCAATGTCAAAGTTCATCCAATGGTTCATCACCAAAGTTCAAAGGGGCAATTCAACACAAAAGGAAACTTTTCAAAGGACAAGTTCCCTTGTGGAGGACACTTAATCAATAAAAGCACCCTTCGAAAGGGTCATTTTTCAAGGAAGCCGAAAGGTAATTCTTTCAGATTTGTTTAAGGCATTTGAAAATTAGCTAACACTTAATTCTTTCAGATTTTTGTCTAAAGGAATTCCTTTGGACAAAAAGTCCAAAAGAATTCTAAGTGGTTGCGGGCTCAAAAGATTTGAAGACCAGTCAAAGACTTTGCAGAACAAATACTTTTGTCCACGAGAAGTTTTCCTGGGCAAATTGTCTACAAGAATTTTCCCCGAGCAAATTGTTTGTGGGAATTTTCTGTGGGACAAATGTCCACAAAAATTACCCATGGGAGAAAACACCCAGGAATTTGCCCAAAGGATAGTCTGTGGGGAACTTTCATAGGAAAAAACCTAGGGATTTGTCCGTGGGAACTATCAAGACAAAGGGATGCCGAAGGACCCCAAAAGGGCAAGTTCAATCTGGAAAAATACAAAGTAAAAAGCCAAAATAAGACCAAAGGGGTGACGCGCTCGAAGACGTCAAATTCAGGATAGTGAAATAGCCTTTGAGAGCACATCGACAGGCATGAAAATGTCAATTTTAAAGACAGTGAAATAGCTGTTGATCCTTTGAATTTACAGACCCGAATGCATTCCTAGAATTCAAGACCAAAACCAGATGAAAGTGAGGAAAGATAGAATAATGGATGAATCCAAGACCTGATTCAATTAACCAGAAAAGGAGGAATGATGAAGACAAGATCAGACCACCAGATGGACATTGAAAGTTGTAATCTTTCAATTGTGTGGCTTGTTTATCTACATTGAGAAGTCAAATGGGTAAAATGCCCCAAAGTTCTAGCTTGTCTTCCTAATAGTTCCCAATGCATCATGATGTATTACTATTCCTGAGTCCTTCTTCAAGTGGCTATATAAGGGACTTTCTTTCATTGTAATTGGATCTTCTTTTTTGACAATCTGAACGAAACTCTACCAAAATTAAGAGGCATCATTGAGACTTTGTGTTCAATTTGTTGATCATATTTTATTACTAGAATAAGAAATTTAGGGACTTTTTCAGACTTTGTGTTGTGATATCTTTGTGGTTGAGGAAACTATTCTTATGTCTATTTCCTTGATTTATTTTTTGTTCCATTGATTTAATAAGCAGGATTAGTAAAATTAGTCACGAAGGTGTCCTGAAGAATCAACTGTGGAGAGACTTTGTGCCCCCATAGCTACCTTCAGTGTGTTTTCTCTATATTGTTGTGTAAAGGACTTTGAGCTTTCATTGCCCTTTGTATATTACTCTTAAACAACTCAGCAACCTAGGGAATCGATGTCGATCGGATGCAGATTGGGAGATGGCCAAGATTGGTCACTGAAACAGATGTTGGGCGGATAGCAAGCTGTCAAAGAGTCTCAAACATCCATATGGAGGACTGAAAGGGTAAGTGAACCTCATATTCATTGTTCACCTTCTTACTTGTTGCTCACTAATGGTCAAGAACCAGGGAGACGTGAAGAGGCAATGCAGGTAGAATCCAGAAAACAGTGGGAGCATGGCATGAATTCTTTAGAAGAGAACCAAGTGGGAGTTTTGGTAGAGTTGCTAGCTAGGATGAAAGCACTGAAAGATGGATGGATTCCTAGGTTAAAGAAGAGAGTGGATGGACACGTGAGATAGAAGGCCAGGGTATATGGTCTTGAGCAGGCTGCAGGACAATGGAGGTTTAACCATTGTGTTTTCAGTTACCAGTTTGGATAATATTAGCTACATTATCATGTTACTATATTGTGTGCTTGTTGCAGGGTTACACATGTAGGGAGTTTCTGAGCTAAAGGTAAAGATAGTTCAGAGGTATGTCATGAAGAATTTGGGAGCAGCAAAATTCTTTGGCATAAGCGACATGAAAGATCACAGGTTGATTTTGTCTCCAGTGCGAGTTGATGTGAAGAAGGTGTTGGTGAGGTTCAATACACAGGATGCAGAATTGGTAAGCACACCAAGGGCTGGACAATTCAAGTTGAGCTTAGAATAGTTTTCAAAATCACATAAGGTCTGGTGTAGACCTGAGTTTTCCCAAGCAGTGGGATTTATCAGAGAGTTTGGAGCCAATTCAAGGAAGGTGGATTCTCAGGTATCTGAGAGGGACCAGCAGTAGGGATTCATGTTATGCAGGGTTAAGGACTTCACTACATGGAGTTGTAGGTTTGGATGTGGTAGGTTACTTGGATGACAGGGGGTGTACCACAGGTTGTGTGGTGGTTGGTCTTCAAGATTGAACTTGAAGAGGGATACAAGCCAAGAAATGAATTAGATGAAGGTACAAGTAGAGGTACAAGTGTAGCTATTTATTTCCAAGTGGGAGATTGTTAGGTTATGGAGTTAAAAGCTTCACTGATGCAAACATGGAGGAGGTTGTTGGGTTGTTGAGTTACAGAGGAACCGATGTTGGTCAGGCCAACTGATGTTGGTCAGATTATAGTGTAGATGCAACTGACGTCGGTTATAAGTTGGCTGACATCGGTCAGGAAGAAGCCGACATCGGCAACCTATGTGTGCATGTAGTTTGCATGCAGGTTCTGGACTCATCTAGTTTTGGACAGGTAGTTTGCATGTAAAGACTATTTTTGGTCTTGAGTTACGAGTCTAATTATTGTAATTAAGAATGTCTAATCATTGTATGCATGAGATCTATATAATAGACTCATGGGCTATATTGTAAAAGTGTACTAGAGTGAGAGAGCAAAGATTAGCTCCTTCAAAAGAGAGAGAACAAGAGTGCTAGATAGCCAAGAGGGCTTGTAGAAGAGAGTAGGGATTAGCTTCTCCTAGTTCTAAAGGGGTGCTGAGTGTGTATGATCAGGGAGAGTTGCAGGTTGTGCAAGTTCTAGTAGAAGATCCACCGGGGTACTGGTTGAAGAATCATAAGGACTTGGTGAGGCAAGGACAAGGGTTCTTCAAGTTGTAGAGACATCTACGTGGTAAGGTCTGGTGATTTGCAGGTTGTTGCAAGAGCAGGGAGATCTACTTGGAGTACAGTTGTGTACTTGGTGTACTGGCAGCGTTGTTACTAACTGGTGGAGGTGAACAACAACTCTGTGTTTGAGTTGATTGTTGTGACCGTAATTGAGAGAGTGAAGTGTTGAAGGAGAATTACTGGTAAACCCTAGAAGTGTGGGAGCTCTAGAGGTGTGGGAAGAAGAAGTGTGGCATCTTCTTTATTGTATTTTATTTTGATTGAGTATTAATACAATTGGGTATTGTCTCTCATATTCTGTGTTATTTCTGAATTCTAGTTACTTGTTACTTCTAGTTTAATTCTGCATGTTTAGTTGCTTGGTAATCAATGGTGCTTCTGGGTCCTAACAGAAATAATTTCATTCCCATTTTCATTTATTTTAATTAATTTATGAAAAAGAAAAAAAATGGGTTTACAATAATGCCCTAAACAACATTTGGGATGCCCAAGATGCCCCCTCAAAAGTGAGGTGGGAAAAATAATTTGTACTAATGGGACCTTAAATAGAATAAAATGGCACATGATTTAGTAGAAGAGGCTAAAAATTAGAGTAATTAGAATAAAATAGTTTTTAAAATATATAAACAAGGCAAAAGTGAGGCTCCTTGGAATTAAAAAGGATCACAATAGGGGCAAGGGGTAAAAATTCAAAATTTAAGTTAAAAATTGACCCATGGGAAGTGAAAATCATTCATTTTCACCATCCACTATTACAATCTAGAGCTCTAGATTTTGTGCACAAGATAAGTTGAGAAAATGGTGAATATCCCTCACTAGAGGCACCTAAATGAGTAAGTGAGAGAGTACTGGTGACCATTAGGAGTGGGGCATTAGTAAGTACCTTTTGTTTTGTTTAAATTTAACATTTAATGTATTTATTAAGCTCTAGAAAATTAATCAAAGATAAATTTACCATTTTTTAGAAGATGAAAAAGGTGAAATCACCCACAAAATTAATGATATCACCAACCTAATGGTGAATTCACCAAAATATATAAAAATTGCCAAAATGGCAATATCGCCCATTTGACCAAAAAATTGCATAAATGGTAGAAATGATGGTCAAATGATGGAAATTCTAGTCAAATGGTGAACTCTCCAATCAAATGGTAGAAATATCTGGCTAATGGAACTAATCAATAAAATGGTAAACTCACCCATAATAGCAAGCTCATCTTATCAATTAGTGGGAATGACCTATAAAATGGTGAGTTCACAGACCAATGAGAGAAATGGTGAAAATGCCCTACATAATGATGAGATTTCCAAGGAAAATGGTGAAATCACCCAAAAAATGCAATAACACAGTAAAAAAGACAAAATTAGATAGAATAATAGAATGCTAAGGTCAAAATTAGAAGAAATCAATAAAATAATCAACTAGAGGAAAATTTGAGAAATAATTAACTTGGTGTGGTTTGGCTTTGTGATATACAAGAGCGAATAGGTTTCATGATAGCATATGAATGATGATCATGAGTATTACACTATGTCAATCTCATGATGAATGAGTTTTTAGGACTTCTGAATGTCACTGACTTATGGTACATATTTTAGATGTTAATTATATGTGTAGATCGAACTTATTTATTAGAATTAGCAAAGTGATAGAATTTTGAGATGTCTACCTTCCACTTATACCATAGGTGAGGCCATAATCACACTAGAGGATGTATGCATATATTATAGGTGCCTATTCGAGGTCTAAGGATATATTAGGTGCCACAAGGTATGTAATTTATTCTAGAAGACATGATTGGTGTGATGGATATAGCATTTATTGAGGGGTCCATTAACATTAATGCCCTAAAGGACATGGCATGGCTTTTAATTTTTGATTTAGGAGTATCAATAGTGGGATAGGCAGTAGTGATGCCACCATGGATAGATGCCTTACTACTTGAGGAGGTAGTCATTCTGATGGCTCTTTTTAATGGACTCCTAGTATTTAATAAGATTAGACCATTATTATAGATTAATCTTATAGGGGTGACATGAGACATGCTTGATTCTACCACTCAGTTTGCTTGGGGACCGATTATATTGACCTAGTTATACTGTGATTTGCACATGATTACATATAAAAGGGGTCATAGTATCGATCACATTACCTTACTTTAGGTCTGATCCTAGGAGCACATAGTTATAAAGTGGCTTCTTGGTTATAGGTTTTAATGGGTACCTAAGGATCCATTTTCGTATGGTTGGTTTCATATGGGAGTGGCTCTATGAGGCCATAGGGGTGACCTATATTTCTATTGGTAGGCTATGAATGATATGGTAGATAGAAAATTTATTTGGCAGTCATATATAGCTATTCAATTTGACTGGTTAAAGGATGGACATGTTATGAGATATATGTTATCACCTTGTTATATTATTTTTTGGCATGATTTCATTATGAAGAGGTACAGTTCTGATCGAGTACAACCATAGTTCAACTTCTAGAAGGATGTGCTTAATGGACCACATATCTTCATGAATATGACTCTTGAGATTAGGTTTTAGGGGCTATCAGAGCTGAGATCCTAATTGATCAGTAAATTTTGATATAATACAACTTATATATTAGTCTTATGTAGTTGGATATGTAGATGTGATTGTCACTGACATTTTTTTCTATCACTCTGAAGTGCACCTTGCTGAGAACATGTGTCTATTCTCACTTCTGTTGATAAAATGGAAACTCTCAAAAATGTGTGAATTTATGTTGGATATAATCTATAGATGAAGGTTTGGTTCAATTTGGTACACTCACCTCCTTATATCTAAACTATATAATTTTGTGCTTTCTTAACTTAGAAAAGGGTAGAAAGAGCAATGTTAAAGTTGAAAATGGAAATGAAAACTAAAAATTGGGGTGATGCAACAATGTGAAGATAAATTATACACATACTTGACATATTTTTAAATATAAAAAACTTTAAAATGTTCACTTTATCTTCATACAATGACTCTTTAATAATTATTTCACACAGAGGTCTTGGTAGATACCTACACTAGCTTGGGAAGAATGAACAATGGTTGAATTCACTTCCAAATTAGGTAGAAATCAGAATTAGACACTTTATATGACCTGAAAAAATTAATTTTCTGTATAAAAGTGATATATTTAGATATAAACATAATAAAAATAATCATTCACTAAGTTCTATCAATGAATTAAAAACACACTTCATGAACAGCTTGAAAATGGAGGAAAAATTCAGCTCTTTATTGCTTCAAAGGTGAGGTAGTAAATTTTTGACAAAGTTTCAATAATATAGAGGAATAATATACAAATAATTATTCAAAAATTAATGTACATATATAAAATAATAATATAGATATAAGACAAGAAGTTCCAGATGAATGCACATGCAAGTCCTAGTTCACTCATGCTTCAACTGAAAATTCAACTCAAACTTGAACTCCACCTTCAACTCTAATGTTAATTCCACCAAAAATAAAACATAGAATTTGATTTTTAATATTATTTCATTTAATATGGTGTGGTAGGAGATAGGGAGGCTATTATTTCACATTTGAAAAGTCAAAGGGCTATTTATGCATCTTAAATCTTGAGTTAACTTGTGATCTTGCATGCAATTTTTGATCTTCTTTAGTTAACTCTTTTTTGTCTTTAGTTAACTCCTATTGGTATTGTATGCATCTTAAATTTAGACTTTGTTTATCTCTACTTTCATCTTTAGTTGACTATATTTATCTTGACTTCACGATTGGAGTTCAACTTCACTTATCTTGACTTGTAACTTGCATGCAACTTGACTTTTTTTACTTTTCTAAATTTAACCCAAAGGTGGCATAGTAAGAGATGGATTAAATAATTATGTTATAGATAATATTTTTCATGAAAATAGGGCCTCAAATATTGACCAAAATTTTAAATCAACTTCTCCATTTTTGCATGTTTTGAACTCCATTTTTTAGGGCTAACTGAAGATTCTTGTTGTTGACTTGAACTTGCTAAATTTATCCCAAAGGTGGGCACCATATTTATAAATCATAGAAGATATGTATTTTTATTAATATATTAAATATATTTTATAACTTTTCACTTTATGATGACTATATCATCTCTTCAAACTGGTTCTTCCTCCATATGTCTATCTTGTGCAACTTTGACAAGCTTCTTGAATGCACTATGGAACCAAAAACTTGATGAATATTTATAATTAGAATATATAAAGAGTAAAATAATTATTTTAAAATAATCATCATGATTTTATAGACAGTCTAACAAAATTTTATCTCCAAACTCTATGTATAACTCCAAAAAACACCATTTTATGCTCTCATATTCTCTTTTATTCTCAAGAAACCCTAAATTGGATAAGGGTATCTCAAATGAGTTCCATCCTTGAAAAAAAACTCCTCTTATAATTTTTGTATATTTTTAAATGTTTCATACTTGGAAATTTTTTAAAATCTCTAAAATTTTTCAACAAACTCCCTAAAAAAATTCATAAAAAAAGTGTTTGTTTGCTACCCTAAGGATGACCTGGAGATGTTTTTCAATGAGATGAGCTTCTTTTGAATTGATTTTAATTTCATGATAATTTATTTATACATGTATATAAATTATTCACACTAAAAAATCAATTTTTTCCATTGAAGGGACCTGAAACACCCATTTCCAACTCTATTTGTGAGCAAAAAAGAAAAGAAACCTTCATTCCCTTCATGATCAAACTTGTAAATTGAAATTTTATCTCTTATAAGATAATTTATAGACTTAAAACCAATTTTAAACATTCAATTACATTAAAAAAAATACCTCCATATAAAATTTAAATAGTTTTCATTCAAAACAACTCAAAATATGTACTTTTTAGTGTTGACTAGTTTGCCCAATTTTATTTTTGAATGTTTGTAGGTCTATGTTTTGAGATTTTTTTGAATTTTATGAGACATAAATACATAATTAATTTTTAATTATTACCTTTAATAAACCATATTATCATTTCAATAATTTTATGTACTCAAACAATCACTTAAACCACTCAAACTTGATTTCTCTAACTATCTCTCATGCTAGCTCAAAACCCTGATTTTTGATCTTTTACTTTTATCCATAATTTTCCATAAAATTTTAATTTATGGAGGTTTATAAATGTCTTATATTCCCCATAAAATTTCAATTCACCTTTATTTTATAATAAATAACTCAAAATTACAAACATACTGCTTAAAATCAAGTAAATGAGGGTTAAAGAAGGATTTTAGAGCACCTATTCTTATAACAATTGTTCATAAAGTTAATCCATTGTAACATTAAAAAAAATCATATAATATTTATTTCATAGGGGACAAAAAATACCATTAATAATTTTTTAACCAACTCTTCTTCACCTTCATGTACCGAGCATCTAAAAATTACCTTCACCAACTTGCAAATAACTAGTTAGAGGAATAAAAGAAATCTTTGTCAAAATTTGGACTTGTGAGTTGTTCCTAAGCATGATTTTTAAATTATTATTTTTTTATGATATTTTAAGACCTTTTTTAACCTTTACTCTATGAATTTATTCTTATTTAAAACTTACACATAATTAACTTTGACTATTGGTGGCAAAATTGTCAACATTTTAGATGACTTTGCTAGGCTATTTGTCTACTAAACACTCAAGACTAGTAGCTATATCCATTGTATTATGGAGTCATGAAAATATCACCAAATAATGAACTAAAATTTTCTTTCTAAATTAATTAAAACACTTGTGCATAAGCACTTATTGAATTGAAAACTAAAACAACTACCAACTAAAACATGTGCAAGATAGCACTTAAAGAAATGAAAACTAAAGCTACTAAAAAAACATGTGCATAAAATCACTTAGAGGAATTTTAAATATAACACTAATATGTAAAATATTCAATATCCAACTGGATCAAAACAAAAACTTCTTAAGTCCTTTACATGCGGTTGATAAATATGAGGAACGAATTGTTGTTTAAGTGTCATTTTAGTTGGATCATCTCTTTTCCTACTTCTCAACCTTTTTGGTTTATCTCCAAGTGATTCAAATGAAGAAAACATATCTCCAATATAAAAAAATTCATCATGTGGTTCAATACTAACCTCATTTTACTCTTTTATATGAATAAATCTTTTCAATGTAACCACAGTCTGATTTACCTTCACAATCACTTTATCAATTGTTCATAAGGAGATCTAGGCTTAAAAAGATTCTCAAAGTCTTGAATCAACTCAAATTAATTCTATCATAAGTCATAAAAACCTTCTTAGTATTCACTTGTACCTTATTTAGGTTCACTATGAGTCACTACATCTTCTTTTTTATCTTTATTTAGCTCATGTCTAGGATTGTTACCTTGTGAAACCACTACTTTAATCTCACTATTTGTTGCCACTTCATCTAGAACATCTTCATGGTAGGCTTATTTAGGCTCACTTACGATTGCAATTTTTTTTTCAATGGCTCTTCAAGGTTTGAAACATGATCTTATTCTATATCAAATTGAAGCTTATTTTACCAACACAACTCTTGATCATCCTCTCTTGAAAAATTTTTTTTTACCTAGATGTTCTTCTTTTGCCTTCAATACAATAGGTTCTCCTTCGAAAAGGGAGGTGATGGGAGCGAAAGAGACTTATTTTTCTAGTATAACAATATAGGTCATTATTGATTTCTCTTGAACTTGAGGATTTGGGATTGGAGAGGCATTAAGAAGGCTTTTATTCAATATTTCTTTGAAAGAAGGGAAATAAACTTGTGTTAGCAATGCTTCATGCTTCTTTTTTCACTCAACAATCAACTTCTCACATTCTGATATGCCTTGATCTTCATGGATAACTTCAATTTAATGGATGGCTAGAGGGCTTGAGAAATTTGAAAACTTTTTTGGTTTAGATTAAACAAATTTTTCCATCTCTTGATTTTGGATTGGCATAAGAGGAGGCTCTTTCTCATGAGTAGGCATGACATAACCAAGGGTCTTGGTCCAATAAATTTTTCAAGATGGAATGGTCTTAGGATATTGGGGATGATTGAGTAAAGATTAAATAACCTTATTATATCTCTGTAATGAGTCTATCTCTTGACGATGTATATAGGCCTGATATACCATCTCTTCTTGGTGCCTATTTTATTCCTCCTCTTCCCTATCAATCTGCATATATTGCCTCTCAAATTCAAGTATTATCTTTTACACACTCTTTTATTCTAATTGGAAAGATTATTAGGGGTGGGAGGGGGTAAATTAGAATACTAATATATTTATGGTTCACTACTACTTGAGGTGAATCCATAAATATTATCATCTTGATATCAGGGATATGAAGGTACAAAAGTTGCATTTTTTAAAAATGGATGATTAAAATACATACCAACTTTTATTTGTAGGTACTTGGGTTGTTCAAACTAGCTTTATATAACTTGGATTAACTAGATAATAATTATTTTATCAATGTCTTTGTTTCAAATTTTTAAAAATAGCTCCAATCTTTAACAATCTTTTGTGTTATTGTCCCATCAG
Organism: Torreya grandis; assembly: GCA_037957365.1. Taxonomy (NCBI): domain Eukaryota; kingdom Viridiplantae; phylum Streptophyta; class Pinopsida; order Cupressales; family Taxaceae; genus Torreya; species Torreya grandis. The sequence goes on from JARHVA010006855.1 coordinate 781,813, forward strand.
ATGTGCCATAAATTGTTATCACTCAAAAGTGCACCCTATTGAGAATGTGTACCTATTATCACTTCTTTTGATACAATGAAAACTATCCAAGGTATGGGACCTTATATTTGAGATAATATATAGATGAAGGTATGTTTCCCTTAGTTAAACTCACCTAATTCTATCTAAATATCTAATTCCATGCTTTATTGACTAGAAAAATGGTAGAAAGAGTAATGCTAAAGCTAAAAATAAAAATAAAAACTAAAAATTAGGGTGATGCACCAATGTGAAGGTCAATTATGCCTATACTATACACACTTTAGAATCTAAATAAATTTAAAACATTCACTTCATCTTCATACAATGACTCTTACATAAGTATTTCACACAGAGGTCTTGACAAACACCTACACTAGCTTGGGAGGAATGAACAATTGTTGAATTCACTTCCAGATTAGGTAGAAATTAGATTTAGACCTTTTATATGACTTTAAAAAATTCTCATTTTATACATAAAGGTGATATATTCATACTTAATCATAGGAAAAATAATCTTTCACTAGATTTTATCAATGAATTAGGAACACACTTCATGAACAGCTTGAAGATGGAGGAAAAAATTAGCGCTTATTTACTTCAAAGGTTAGGTAGTACAAATTCTAGTAGATTTTTTAGAAATACAAAGGAATAATATCCCCATAATCATTAAAAAATGAATTTACATATATAAAATAATAATATAGAGATAAGACAAGAAATTCTAGATGAGTCTACATGCAAGTCCTAGTTCGCTCCTACTTCAACTGAAAATTCAACTCAAACTTGAACTCCACCTTCAACTCCAATTTTAATTATACCTAAAATACAATGTAGCATTTTAATTTTAATTTTTTTAGGATAGAGGGTGTCTATTATTGCATGTTTGAAAAGTCAAAGGCTCTTCATGCATCTTGAATCTTAAGTTAACTTGTGATCTTGCATGCAACTTTTGATCATATTTAGTTAACTCTTTTTTTTTATTTACGTAACTCCTCTTGGTCTTGATTTCATATTAAATTTATAATTTATTTAATTTCACTTGTATTTTTAGTTGACTAAATTTATCTTGACTTCGCACCTGGAGTTCAACCTCACTTATCTTGACTTGCAACTTCCATGCAACTTGACTTTTTTGAATTTTCTAAATTTATTCCAAAAATGGGAATATTAAAAGAGGTATTTCATGATTATTTTATAATTATTATTTTTCATGAAAAATTTTCCTTGAATATTGATCAAAACTCGAACTCAACTTCTCCATTTTTTCATGTTTTAAACTCCACTTTTCTAGGGTTAATTGAAGATTCTTGTTGTTGACTTGAACTTGCTAAATTTACCCCAAAGGGGGGAACCATAGTTAGAGAGATGGGAAATTTTGGTTTTTTATTAATCCATTAAATTTTATTTATAATTTTTCACTTGATGATGACCATAGCAGCTCTTAAAATTGGTTCTTCTTCCATATGCCTATCTTGTGCAACTTTGACAAGCTTCTTGAATGCACTGTGAAAGACAGAAACTTGATGGATATTCATAATTAAAATATATAAAGATAAAAATATGATTTTAATATAATTATCATGGTTTAATATATCTTAAAATTAAATTTTAGCTCCAAACTCCATGTACAACTCTAAAAAACACCATTTTATGCTCTCATATGCTATCTTGTTCTCAAGAAACCCTGATTTGGATTAGGGGTCTCAAATGAGTTATAAACTTTAAAAAACTATATATATATATATATATATATATATATATATATATATATATATATATATATATATATATATATATATATATATATATATATATATATATATATATATCAATGGTTTATACATGTAAATGTTTTAAAATCTCAAAAATTATTCACCAAACTTCGTAATAAAAATTTACAAAAAAGTGTCTACTTACTATTCTAGGGATGACCTGGAAATGTTTTTCAATGAACTAAGTATATTTTGAATTGATTTTAATGATATGATAATTTATATATACATTTAAATTAATTATTCACACTATAAAATATTTTTTTTCCATTATAGGGACATGAAACACCTATTTTCAACTCCATTTGTGAGCAAAAAGGTGAAGAAACCTTCATTCCCTTCATGATCAAACCTGTATATTAGTATTTTCTCTCTCATCAGATACATTATAGAATTAAAAATAATTTAAAACATTTAATTAAATTAAAATATACCTCAATATAAAATTTTATGAGTTTTTATTTAGAATAACTCAAAATATGCAATTTTTGGTGTTGATTAGCTTGCCTAATTTCATTTCTGAATGCTTGTAGGTTTGTGTTTTGCCATTTTATTGAGTTTTATGAGGCATAAAGACATAATTATTTTTTAATTATGACCTAAAATAACCCCTATTATTATTATAATAATTTTATGTGCTCAAACAATCACTTAAATCACTCAAAACTTGACTTTTCTGACTATCTCTTTTACTTGCTCAAAACCTTAATGCTTGATCCTTTGATGATTTTCTCCATAATTTTCCCTAAAATTTTGATTTTTAAAAATGTATAAAGGTCTTATATTCCCAATAATATCTTAAACCATATTTATTTTTCAATAAATAATTCAAAAATTTAAACATATCGCTTAAAATTGAGCAAATAAGGGTTTTATAGCACTTATTTTTCTTAACGATTGTTCATAAGATTTAGCCACTGTAACCTACAACCAATGTATATAATTTATTTAATATTGTCCAAAAAATCCCAATAATACATTTTTAACCAACTCTTCTTCACCTTCATGTACTGAGCATCTAAAAATTATCTTCATTAGCTTGCAAATAGCTAGTTAGAGGAATAAATGAAACCTCTGTCAAAATTTGGAATTATGATTTTTTTTGTGCATTATTTTAGCTTGATAGATGTTTTATGATGTTTTTAAGACCTTTTTTACCTTTAATATATGAATTTATTCTTATTAAAAAAAATTAACATACGTAACTTTGACCAATGCCGATAAAATTATCAACACTTACACATCATGGTGGGTGGGTTTCAGGCCCATTCAATTGACTAGACCCCAACCTCATTATCCTAGGCAGCATAAGAGATTAATTAGATAGATATAGACCCCATCACAAGGATAAGTATAGGTACAGGCTTAATTTCAAGGATAGGCTCTTAAAAAGTAGGTGATACCTCAGGCCATCCCATTACAGATTGTTTAGGTTCTTGTACAGTGGCCTATACATTAGGTTATACATATTCTAGAATAGCATGTGGCACATATTTCCCCTTGATTATATACTTATACTCGAATTCCAAGGATATTCAGGGTAGAGGTGGTGGATAGGGTCCTCTATTAGATACAGATATGGTCAAGGAAGTAGGTATAGGCATAGGTGAGACAAGGACCTCAAGTACATGTATAGGGGAGACAAGGACCTCCAATATAGGGATTGGGGAGGTAGGGACCTCTAGTATAGGCATAGGGGGCAGGGACCTCTTGAACTAAAAGTAGTATACAAGGACTTAATGAACCAAATGTATTTATATATCCTAGCATACTACAACATTAGAGTGGTCAATGGTGCAGCTAGCACCCCAATAGAGAGTGATGGGTCCACCACCACCTCCACCATCTTTGGGCACAAGATAGAGTTTTGATCAGAGTCCCCTAGATATGGGGCTAGTTAAAGTTGAAATTTTTTTCTATCTCCACATTTTTATTTTATATGAGGTGTATATATTCTATCGATGTATAAAACTTTAATTTTAAGATATATAGATGACATTCATTTTGGCTCATGGATATTGTAAATGGACTCTTAATATTCTTTGGTGATGTTATTTAACTTTTCACCATTGTGATGTTAGATGTAGATTGTGTGATCAGAATGTGGCTATTGATGTATATTTGTTTATCATGATCTTGTTATCTACTTTGTTGGTTCATTTTGCACTTGGGTTGATCTCATGGAGATACATGTAATATGACTAGATGGTATACGTTTACTTTAGGATATGCACATCCTTAGTTAGCATAGAGATAGACATGTTAGTTTCAAATTATGTTTATGTGATGTGGTAAATGAAATGGCATCGTGGTCATGTATTGGATAGGTTGATAATGCATTCAGAGATGTATCTTGGCTTCTCATTGCTATGTAGGATCTTGAGCACTTGGTTTTTAATTTTTCAAATGATATTATGCATCATAAGTATAGATAATCGATGATAACCTTGTATGTCAATTACACATGGACTAGTATAAATGTGAATATTTACAACTCAAGATAATGATAGAATATTAAAAATTTAAGTTAAAAACATAACACAATTAAACATAAAACACAAAATAGAAAATAAAAGATTTAAAATACAAGATGTAAAAAAATTAAATATGAGATATTAAATATCAAGACTTAAGTGTAAAACATAATGTTCCAAACACAACAAATAATAAAAATAGTCTAAACACAAAATTTAACCAACTTAAAATCAAGATATGAATCATAAAGACATAAGTGGAAAAAAAATGTACTTTAACATAAATAAATAGATAATATAAACAAACAAACAATCAAAGAGAAAAACAAATTAGGTTATCAACAATTTGTGCATGCGTAATGAATAAGGTGTCATGCTTTCAATATTATGACCTTAGGTTAAGGGGGAACTAGATCAGTTATAGCAATAAGGAGAATAGAAGAAGAGGGAAGGGGTAGTTGAGGTAACTCCAAATGCCTAAGTGCATATGGATGCTACCTGCATAGTCTTATGGACTTCAAGCCAAATGTAGTTCTCCCAAGTATTTGGGATAGAATAAAACTGATGATAAGTAAGTATGTGATCATAAAAGAAAAATAAGAAAGGTATACTCGTAAAATAGTAAGAGCATTAAGGATAATATTTGCTCATAAAATGGAAAGATCATTTGAAAATTGTTGCTCATAAAATGATGAGAGTGTTAGATAATGGTTGATCATAAAATGATGATAGTAGAAGGCAATGATTGAAATATGGAAATGAAAGTGGGAATGAAAAGTAGAGAAGTGTGAGTGGGAACAAAGAGTAGTCAAGTTAACTTGAGATGCCCCCTATATCCAAACATTGCCCATATATTCCATATGGACCTTAGGTTGATGTATTTATCCTAGAAATAGGAGGACAATGAATGGTATGGTAATGCAGATCATAAATGAATCAATTTAGAAAAGATTTTCTATCCCAAAAAAATTAGGGGTTTTTCCTTGGTCTTTTCAATGTTTTTTGCATTTTTTATAATAAGGAAATCAAGGTAATATGTTTAAATGTACAATTAACCATCTAGAATAAGAAAAATTCCCTTAGGTAGAGGCTCAAACAATAGTTAAACCAATTGCAATGGTAGAACCAATAGTAGAACCTGAGGCACTACGGGATACCACACAACAACAAGATTAGAATAGGAATAGCTCATGATGGGGAAATTATATTAAGAGAATAAATTAGAGGAATTTTTCAAGGAAATATCAAGTAGTTAACACCTTTGTTGGCATACCCTATAATACTTATCTACATAAGCTGCTAATGCAAATCATTTTGAAGTGCCTCTAGAATAATAGTCACTAAATATGCCTGCAACACATAGTAGTTGTAATCAAGATCATGATCAATAATAGGAAAATATAGGAAATGAATAAATAATGGTCCATGGAATGGTATGGTAATAATAATATGAATGTTCCAAGGAACGGCATAGTAAAATAATGAAGACAAAATGAGTGCCCCAAATCGAGGGCTCTCATAGACAATGATTCAAATTGGTTAATCATAGTAATGCTTGAGATGCATGATATTCAAAGGTTCTTTGAGCCCTTTCCCATCTATTGTAACTAGTCTATATGCCCCGAGCCATCATTTATAGTAACAAAAAAAGTCCCAATCCAATTGGGTTTGAACTTACCTTTATTCTTGTATTTTGAGTTGTTATTTTGTTTTTCTTTCAACATTAAATCACCAATTTTGAATTCTCTACAGAGAATACATTGGTTTTAGGTGGTGAATAGCTAATTCTAATAGGCTTGAAAATGATCCAATGTTTTTTTGTCATTTCTCATCTAGAAGGTGTAGCTCTTGAAATGTGGCCACCTTATATTCTTCATCATTAATGATATTATGTAAAGAACTATGTAGAGATGGAAACTCAATCTCAACAAGAATAATGACCTCAAAGCCAAAGATTAAGGAGTAGGGTGTGGATCCTATAGGAATGTAGTTATTGGTATGATAAGCCCACAAGGTTGGGAATAATTATAAATACTAATCATGTCCATCATCATTGATAATATTCTTCATAATTTTAATAATGGTCTTACTTTATGCCTTAGCTTGGCCATTACATTGAAGGTAAAAGGCCATGGAATTCTTATGCTTTATTTATAATTTGGTATAGATGGATTTGAAATATTTGTTTTTAAATGGGCCACCATTATTAGATATAATGGTGGAAGGAATTCCATAGTGGTAGATGAGGTGATAGTAGATGAAATTGGATATTTGTTTGTTGGTTATGTAAGGGGTATGACATATATCCACTTAGTGAAATACTTCATAGCAATTAAGATATGCTTATGCCATCAAAATAAGTAGGGTTTATTTTTCTTATGAGATTGAGTCCCCAAGTAGAAAACATCCATGGTGTGGTGATTAGTTGGAGCAGTAAATAAAGAGCATAGGTCAAATCACTATGTCATTGATAAGCATTGCACTTTTAGACATGTTGACAATCATTTATCTTAATTATTGGCCATTAATACCCAATTCAAAAGATATTATTGGAAAGGACCAAGCCACTAGTATGGTCCTCACAAGTTCCTTCATATACATCCTTCAATGCTAATTTGGATTCTCTCAAAGATAAAAATGAATTAGCATTCCATCATAGCACCTAGAATAGATCATGTTTTTTAGTAAGGTATATCAGGAATTTTTATGTATGATGGATTTATGTTAGGTTTTTGATAGGTCTAGAGTAATAATTTTGTCATGATTTAGGTGTATAGGTCTTGATATGAAGGAATTTTAGGACCAATTATATCATATACCATCTTAGAATCTCGGAGAACATTCATTGGTTGAAGGAGGTTTTCAATGAGAAACTGGTACTCTCTAAGACTAGCATCTTAGACCCAATTATTGCCATGGAATCTATCAATCTGATGTTCGCCCTTAAAATATTTTTGAACTAAAGAATGTCAAAATGAAGCTTGAGCTTGTCAACCATACTCTTGTAAGGTACAAGTTTCTCATCTCTAGTTTGGTATCAGTTTGTATCCTGATTAATGATCAATTAGGAATCCCCATACACCATTAACTATTTAATATTCCATTGTATTTCTAGATGGAGTCCTATAATGAGTGATTCATACTCATCCATGTTATTAGTGTAGTGAAAAATAATGTGGAATACCTTGGGAATGAGATCCCCTTGTGGTGTGACAAACAAGATACTGACCCCAAATCCATAGGATGTGAATGAGACATTAAAATACAATTATACTATTTAGAATCAATCATTTTTGCTTCTAAAGTCATAATTGACTCATCTAGGAAATCAAAGTTGAGTGGTTGCATATCTAGTATAGGGTATTCAAAAAACTAATCTACAAGAACTTGCCCCTTGATGGCTTTTTGGTTATGATATTCTACATCAAATTCACTAAGCGACATTAGCCATTTGGCCAAGCATCCCATCAGAGTATATTTAGATAAAAAATATTTGAGCAGATAGATCTTGGCAATGACAATGATCTTGTTATTAGACATGTAATGACATAACTTTTGTGAATCAAACACCATTACAAAACAATCATTTTTAATTGGTGTATAGTTGTTCTCATATGTTACAAGTGTCTGGATCAAATAATAGATTGCATGTTCTTTTCCCCACTCATCATGTTGACCCAAAAGTGCCCCCAAGGCATGATCTATTGCATATATGTAGAGTATCAATGGTCTTCATGGGATAAGTGGCATCAATACTAATAGGTTATTCAAGTAGTCCTTCAATTCTTCAAAGTCTTGGTGGAAACTAGCATCCCACTAAAATGTGATAGATTTCTTCAAAAGGTGAGTAAAAGGATGGTATCTATTAGCCAATTGGGAAATAAAATGGTGAGGACTAAATTTTTACCTTGAAGAGTATAGATTTATTTGAGTGGAAGGAGTAGGCATTTATACAATAGCCTTGACCTTAGCAGGATCAACTTTAATGCCTTAGTGTGACATAATAAATCTTAGAAATTTTCCTAAATTGATGCCAAAGATGCACTTTTTAGGATTGAGGTGCACCTTATATTCATGAAATTTCTCAAAGATTATTCATAGAATGTTAGGATGTCCTACATGTGTCTTGGATTTGTTGAAGATGTCATCCACATAGTATACAAAAATGTCATGCATCATGTCATGGAATATGATAGTCAAGGCATGTTGATATATTTTTCTAGAATTCTTCAAGCCAAATGGCATGACTTGATAACAAAATGTCCCCCATAGAGTGGTGAACATTATCTTGTGTTAGTCCTCTAGTGAAATATTTATCTTGTTAAATTTTGAGAATCCATCCATGAGGGACAACATCTCATATTCTATTATTGAGTCTATTATCATGTCGATGTTCAGTAAAGGGAAGTCATCCTTAGAACATGCCTTTTTAATATTTATGAATTCATTGCACAATCAAATTCCTTGAGGATTTTTGTTAATTATCACAATGTTCAAGATCTATTTTGAGTAATCCAAGGGTCGAATGAATCTGTCTGCTAATAGTTTCTTAAGCTCTTTCTTAACAAGTATAATAACGCATGAATACATTTTTTTTAGCTTTTATTTGATTGGCTTAGCATCTAAATGTATAACAAGTTGATGTGCCAATAGAGATGGTTCTAAGCCCAACATGTTAGAATAAGACTAAGAAAATATATTAGTGAAGTCCTTAAGAATAGTAATAATAAACTCACATTCCTCAGTAGTGAGGGATGTACCTAAGTAAATTATTGTTGGGTCATCATAGGTTCTAATGTTCATCTTTTTGGTATATTTTACAAGGATTGTAGAACCATCTTCAAGAATAATAGGCACGGATGAAAACTAGCCTTCTTTAGCTACTTGTGAGCCATAGGGCTCACCCATGTAAGAATCAAAATCTATCATTTATGGTAGTGGCCAATTGATGAACTGATCTAAAAAATCCTACACTAACTATGCAAATATTATGTTTTATTCCTCACTGATGTTAGACCCAACTAAAATGGTTGGACTTTAAGGACATTGATCTTCCTGAGGAGATGAGTGAACTTCCCCATCCAAAGGCACTTCAATCAAGTTTTTACCTATGGACTTGTCTTTATATTTACTTTTTCCCTAACCCAAAGGTGTCTTCAAGAGGTTTTCATCAAAATGTCTTGATGTTTTACTTTGTTTACAACCAAGGAAGTTTGCATGCTCTTCAAAGTAGGCAGCATGGTCCAATGTGAATTCAAAGCCTTGTTTATGATCACCAACTACCAATTCATCTCTTAGGACCATGAATTCAATGATGGACTCTTCATTCTATAATTGATCCAATGGTATATCAAATTTTATTGGTCCTAAATTAATTGGGCTAGGATAGTGGAGGGAAAGAGGATAATTGGTTGTAATGGTAAGTATAACGTTAGTATCAAAGAGTTATGTGTTAACAATCTCATCATAGGCACTATAATGGGACATTGTGTCACTTCTAGGAGTCTCTTCATTAGTCAAAAAATTGGTATCACTCTCAAAATCTATGGGGTCACCCCCAATCAATGTGAATCTAAGACCTCAATTTCCTACATGTGTTGTTACAGGTACAAGTTTGAGAATTCCTTGTGTTTTTTCCCCAAACCTTTTCCCTGATAGTCCTGATTATCTATTATCCTATTTGGAATGGGGTACTTAGTGTTTTGATAACAAGTGGTGAATTCATCACCATAAAACTAATATACTTTAGAACTGGTGGCTCAATCTTTTTTTGGTGATGTGTCTTTTATAAATATGAGGGGCTCCTATAGAATAGACTTGGACTTCTTTTGCCATATCATGTTGGGTATGCCAGGGATAGGTTTGCACTTTTCATATGATTTTGGGGATTTGGACAATTTATTGACATGAAAATCATATTGAATGCAATATGTGTCTATGTTAGCTTCTTCAATGGTAAAGTAAGCAAAAATTAATTTAGGAAGTAGATTAGAAGAAGTGGATGTGAGGTCACTAAGGTTAATGTAATTAGACTTAAGAGATTCAATAACTTTTCCTTTATTATTTTTGCCTACATATTTAGTACTAAGACAATAATTATAGTTCCCATAATCAACCTCTAAGTTTTTTTAATACAAGTATGTCTATAAATCACTAGGAATAGTGACCTCTAATCCTAAATGAGGGAATTTAAGGCACTAGTGCAAAGTGGAAAGAACTTCTCATACCTCATGGATCCAAGGATGACCAAGAATCATATTATAAGGAAGTTTAATGTTAATTACATGGCATAGGGTGTTATGGGTTTCATACCCAACAATGATAAATAAACAAATGGTGCTTGAAGATTCTTTCTACATTATCATAAACTTTGATTGTAATAGTATCTAGATACATGTTTATTTTTGTGTATCTAAAAGTTCAAATTAACTTTAATGATGTTATGTTTAACCCTAAACCATTGTCTATAAACCTGATTGAATTTGTAACAAGAAATTATGGCTTTGATGTACAAAGGATTATTATGAAGCAGAGCAAGGGATGACATATCACTTTGATCAAATGCGAATTATTGACCTAGGGATAGATGTCCCACCAGTGCTTAGAACTAGGTTGGATCAATGTCATTGGGTACCTTGTATTATTGTATAAAGTCATTTAATATGGTATAATGAACTTCAGACATACATAAGAGATCTAAGATATAAATATACATAGGCATTTTTCTTAGTTGTTCACCAATATTATATGGCTTCTCCATATAAAGGTGTGGTGTTTTAGCTTTTGATGGGGTAGTGTCCTAATTAGAATTGACATTGGTATTAAAAGGTGGAAAAGGGATTTGAAAGGTGACTCTTGGATGTCTAGTTGCGACTGCACAATTTTTGAGTCAGGAAAGAGTTTCTTGAATTAGAGGAATTATGAGATGGTCCAAGAATAGTAATTCTCGATGGTCAAAGTGTAATGAAATCTCTTTAACCTACTTTGGAATTACCTATAATCAAAGGAGGTGGTTCCAATATAGAATGTCTAACACTCTAGTGAGTTTTAGATAGTTTATGAGGCATGACTTTGATATTATTGATGCAATTATTTGTAATACTCCCTAAAACATCATCATAATCTTATGGCACACTTCAATATATAACTTGCTAGTTTGGGTATCATGATCCTGATTATGGTTAACCTTATTTTAATTTTGGCCTTATCTTTGCTATTGATTTTGGTCATGTCCTTAGTTCTAATTATTTCATTGTTGTTGATTTTTGTGCTTGGGAAAGGGGTTCTTGTAGATTCCCATATCTTAATTGATGTTGTGTGCTCTTTTCTCCAATTTGATTTCCTCATTTTAAATCAAATATTTAATTAGATGTCTCAATTGTAAGTATCTATAAATTAAATGGTTGACCACACGATGGTAATTGTAATACTCATTATCACGATACCATGTTGGCTTAGGTTGACCCTCTCGAAAGGGTTTTGGATTGGGCCAAACAATCATATTAGTTGTTACCAATTTTTGTAACATAACCTCAATGGGCTCCTTGAGGTCACTAAAAACATTATCTTTGTAGTATCCTCATCATGGGGGAGCTCTTTGCATTATGAATTGAGGTTTAGGTGGGGTATTTTGGATCTGTGTTGGTTGCACTATTTGTACATGTCTTGCCTCTGTAACCCTATTGCTAACCATTTTCTTAATTTTGATGAAGGCCTTTAGCTATTTAGCTATGTTCGTTTGAATTAGCACTTGATTTTGGTTTGGCACTTAGTTTTGGTTTGGCACTTAGGTTTGAGAATAGATATTGATAAGACCTTTGTCTATTAGTGATTTTTTAATTTGCACTCCTTTTTCAATTATTTCTTCAAATATGTTGGCACAATGAAGTCTTAGATTATGTGTAACTTCAGCATTTAGGTTTTATAAAAAAATACATGTTAATTATTTATCTGATAAATTATGCAAAGAATGGCTAGTTAGGGCTCTTCACCTTGGTAAATATGCTGAGAAACTTTCTCCTCCTCACTACTTGGCATCGCACAAATATTCTATTATTAGATTTTGATCTATGTTTAAGGAGAAGTGGTTGATAAATTTTTTTGACAAATCATCAAAAGTGTTTACTGACCCTTTTTGGTAGTTTCAAAATCCACTCCAAAGCTTGTCCACCCAAACTGCATGGAAACAAGTGAAGCAAATATATATTATTGTATGCCACTTCTTGGCATGCAATAAAGAAAGCCTAAAAATGTTCTCTTAGGTCACCTTTCCCTTTATACTCATCAAATTGTGGAATTTCAAATGGGGTGGGAAAGGTACCTAGAGAAATATAAGATCAAATGGATAATGGTATATGTCATCAAATTTTTACTTCTTAGGCACTTGGCTCCCTGCTTGGAGTCTTGGTATAATTTCCTTCTTTGTATTCCACTCCTAGAATTGGGAGCATTTTGTGATGAAGGGAAGATACTTTGTTGTGTTTGATGGCATAGGTTGGTAGTACCATAAGTATGAATGGCTCTTCTTTGCATGGTTTTGTTATGGATATTCACCCTATAACTTATATTCAGATTTTGATGAGGGATTTGTTATTGGTTCAGATTTGGATTAGAATAGGTAATGCATTATTGGTTTAGAGGAAAATACTATTGGAAATTATGAGGGTTTTTTTGTTGGTTTATGATAATGTGTTATTATTACAAATTAGAATAAATATGCAATATGTAATGGTTAATTCCCAATGCTTTTTATGGTGGTGGATTGTTGGTAATTTATTGTTGCATATTTTTTAGCACTTATTGTGTTTGGATTGGCACTTATTTTATTCAAATTAGCACTTATTATGAATTTAAAAGTATTTCTTGGTGGTTAAAGTAGCTATGTTATATATCAAGTGGAAATTGTTGTGTAGCATTCATTGGAATGGTTTATTCAATCAGATCCAATGGGTCTACATTAGATGTTGCATTGTGTATGAGTTATTGTGGTTGCTCGAGTAATTAGTTTTGATCTACAAATATGGCATTGTTAAATGATGTTATTGTTAAATAAGTAGTTAAGTTAGAAACAAGTTTATTGGCATATCATTGTCTAATCTATTATATGGTAAAAGCAATGATTTTTTTTTGTTGGCATGGATCAATAATTTGTCCCCTTCCCTTTACTAGATGATGCAATGGTCAGTTTTGTACTTTGAACAAGGGGATAAATTTGGGTAATAGCTAATTCTTGATGAAATTATTCTATATGAAACAAGACTACTTAATTATTCCATGGGGAATTCTAGTGGGAGCTTGGTTCCAGATTCTAACAGTCTTAAAAGTTGTTCATACTTATCTTCCATGATTTGTTGTTTGAATTGACTAGTCACAACAATGGGAGGGAGGTATTTGAACATTGTAGGGTGGTACTCACTATCTTCATTGTATTCATAATTTCAAAAGTATCCCAAGGGATCATATAATTCTTCTTCAAATTTAGGGCTATCACTTCGCATGTACCTATGGATGGTTTAATTGGCTTTGAATTAGAGAATGGTTTGGTCTTTGATAAGTTTTTGATGTAATTTTTTTGGAATTTAGAACAAGATCAAATTATTTGAAATATAGAATTGTTTTGTCACAATAAAATCAAATTTTGGATCCAAACTAGAACTAGACTAATACCAAATGGTCTTGGCATTTAGAATTGTCTGGAATGGGGTGTGACCTTGGTTGGTATTTGATCTTAACTTGAAATGAAATCAGAAACAAGGTCATATTATTCGGAATCTAGAGAGTAAATTTGGCACAATAAAATATAAATCTAAACCAAAAATGGAATGGGAAACATAATGTTACCAAATGAGACAAGGATATGTTTCAATTGGTACACATAACACTACAAAATGGCTAAGGATGGTTTGGACCAATTGTCCAATGTAACACCTTAGTGTGTAGATATTTGATGATGTGTTTTGTAACATTTACTTCTATACTTTGGTGCATTTTTTTGGAAGGTAGTTTTGAATAAACATGAGTTTTAACAAAGTTATCAAATAAACACGTAGAAATTAACATGGGTTTAAGTAATGTCACTGAGTCTTTTTGATATACTTGGATTTGAGAGGATAAATTTTAATGGTTTATTAAATAAATTATTGCAATTATTGGTAGGGTTTTTAATCCCCCTTTCTCTCAAATGTCTATACTAAAAGATGATCTTCAGGGGCAGTTACTTTTTCACCCCTACATTAGTGAGAATGTCATGGCAAATGAGGTTTCTAATCTAAGTTTTAGATTGGAAAACTAGATGGTCCCATTATACCTTATAGTATGTAGGTGATTTATAATAATCCATCAATTGGATTCAGATATTGTGGTCCATTCACCAAAAGGTCTTGTCCCTTCACAATCACTTCAACCATTGGGGTCTCAGTGAATTTTTATCAATGCAATCAGGCTCTAAAGAACCACTAGATAAGATAACATTATCATATCCCCAATTTATCTGCCCCATTAGATATTAGGGTTGGTATGATGCTAGGATGTTACTTCCTAGGTCAACATACCCCTAAAGACCAACAAGAAGGCTATGAACTCCACCCCACAAAGTCAAAAAATAAAAAAGGAAAAAAATGTTTCTTTTCTTATTCTCAAGACCCCATGGATGGGCAAGATAAGAGCATACTTTTAAAGTGAATTTTTAAGGTAAGGTAAATAAATAAGTAAATCTATGTGTTTTTGGTCACCTAGGCTCCCTAAAAGGGGTAAGGGGAGAGCATACGCACAATGTATTTACACAAACAAACATGTAAAGAACAAATCCCTTAAGATAAAAATGGAAAGCAGGCACTCTTAGGAGTCAATTCAAAAGTGATTGTTCATTTTTAAACTCCAAATAGAAATGTGATTGAAGTTTGCTTTTGTTAGTTGTAAAAGCAATTCAAAAAGATATCAAAACTAGAAACAAATATAATTAGGTAATTAAACAATAGTTATAGCCACCCAAGTAAATTAAATTTTGAAAGTTTTAAGATCTTAAAATTCAACATAAGTAGAGTACACTATTTATTGGGTTGAGTTTACCATTTAGCAGATCGAGTTCATCGATCTATAGACAAATAAAGAACAACTTTGTTGAAGTTGTTGATTAGAAAGATGACCTCATTATTTTCAATACAAGTTCAATATTAGTAGAAAACATAGTTTACCTCTTTAATGATTTCTCCATTTCTTTGTTGATTTCACTAAAATTAGGTTGAGTTTGTTATTTTTAGGAAAACATAAGAAAATACCCAGAATCAACTTGTCATTTGTCTTTCAACCTCATTGATATGTAGGTCAATTTTATCATTTAGTAGGGTGAGTTCAACATTTATGTTAAGACAAAAAAATTAGATAGAGGGTGATAAAAGCAACTTCATCAATCCATAAGTCAACTTCATTGATTACAAGAGTCTCCTCACCAATCTGCAGGGTGCATTCATCGATTCCATAAATATAAAATATGTGAAATTTAGAGGAAAAATAAGAAAATGAATTCTAAATAGTAATAAAATTTGGTAATTATAAGAGTATGAATCTTTTCAAGGAGATTTTTGGGGTACGGGTCCCACTAGGCATGTCAAATCTAAAATAAGATTATGAAATAGATTAGTTTATTTGTTAGTATCAAAGCATAAACAAATTCACAAAACTAACATATTAGGCCTACTAACTTGGTTGAGAAATATCAATGAAATGAAGAAACCTACAATAAGCATAACAAGATGATTATACCTTCCCAAAGTGACTTCTCATCATGCACTGTCCATAATCATATTTGTGCCTAATTATAGAGCTCAAGATCTTTGACAATGTGGTTAGGAAAGTGCCTCCAACTTCTCCTCATGCACCATTTGGATTAGTTAGTGATTGAAAATGATAAAAATGGTTGAAGCTTTAGAATAAATTATGCATTATATCTTTGCACTAGAAATATTGTTAATTATCCATGGTGGTTCTTGCATTTATAGGCTAGGCAAATCAATTATGGCCTTTGGATCAAAAATGATATGAGTCGTCATAAATGAGTTTAATATTAGAGGGACAAGCAATTAATTTTTTGGAAGAAAGGAATAATTAATAGGCATAGCTATCTTTAATCAGATATTTATCTCCATTAATGCTTAGTGGATGACACCCTTTTGATGATATCATGGGTGATGGCATGGCCCTCATATTTGAATTTTCATTTTTCAAAATTAGGTATTCATTAATTTTTCATGGATTATTCACTTAAGAATTTGATTGAATTTACTTAGCTAAGTGATTATGATTAGACTTTTTGTGATTCCTGGAATTTGATAAGTTTTCTTACACTGTTGGTCAAAAGCATCAATTTTCTAGGTCATAATTTGATTAATAATAAATTGAAAGAAGCAAATGATTACGTACAGGTTAATGCACAAATTAAGAACATATTGATGCAAATCAGAACTTGCACATGATGTTTGTAGATGAATTAGAGAATTTTGATGGTTTTGGTCCAATTGTGTGTTATTGCATAAAGTTATTTAGACTTACAATTTCAACACAATAGTGGTGAGAATTGGATGTCTACATTATGCACTCTCAAAAAATTAAATCTACCTCTCTTAGAAGAAGTTCTAAATTAAGTGGTCTTCTAATTGAGCATACTCAAATTCCTTTTGATACATTGCAGAACATGGATAAGAATAAGGGTATATCAAGACCTTTAGATGTTAATGAATAAAGTGAGCATGTAGAGGTACCTAAAACTAATTTAGAGCATGATTAGTATGATCAAAATAACATTGGTCCTCAAGATAAACACCAAGATATACTCCCAACTATAGGTGATGAACAAACAAATTTTAACAAAGTGGAAGTTCTTGAGATTTTTTGAGAAATAATCCATGAATAACCTCTCAATTATCCTAAAAAAATTTAAACCCTTTTGAAACATTGAAAATACAAGCATGGCATAATCATTTGAGACTTATAATCCTATGGGTTCATAGATAACTTATGTACCATAATTTACTTTGAGGATAACCCAAGGGATTCAACAAATTAAAATGCCAATTCCTACTCACTCATTAGGAACACCACCTTTGGTTAGCACACATTCTTCTTCTCTCGATGTACAATCACCTATGCACAATATTCAATATCTATAAATTAAGGTGTTACATTTGTATCAAGGTGCTTCAAAATATAATCATTCATTTGATTCTCACATTCTATTACACACTTTGATAGTACAACACATAGCAATTTATCCTCTACCTACAGGTTTTTTGGCACCCAAAGTTACACTATATGATGGAAAGGGTGACCCTAAACAGCATTTGAAAGAATTCCATTTAGCATGTTTGGACTATGTGTCCAATAATAGGTTAGTGACCAAGTTATTTCCAATAAGTCTAAATGATTATGATATGAGATGGTTATATTATTTAACACATCGGTTAGTTAATGTATTTAATCTATTAGCATATTTATTTCCGCACACTTCTCAATCAACATAAGTGAGAAGATTTCATACGCTGAAATTGCTCAACTCAAGTAAGAATCCAATGAGTTTATTGTATAATATGTCTTACGGTATAAGATGATGATTTAAAAAATGATAAATCCTATGTTAGATAGATAAATTTAATATATCTTCAAATATATTTTAGTTATGTGCCTACATGAATCCATCATGTTTAAGAAGTTTCTCTCATTCACATATTTGTGCCACATAATAAAGGAAAGAGAAATCAAATTATTAGCAATAAATAAGATTAAGTATGAAACAACTACAATTTTAAATACAAATAATTCAAGTAAGTTGTCATACAAAGTGAGGCTAATTAATAATAAGAATGATCAAAAGGCAATAACACATGCAATCTCAGAACCAAGTCTACCCATTTTATTATTAGCTCCTCCAAGGAGATAGTTTATCAATATACCATATGTTCCATATAAGGTCCTAAAAATGCTATTAGAATGCAATCTCATATCTCTTCCTCAAATTAAAGAGGCTTATGTGAGTAATCCTCTTCCAAATGGATTTGAATAGAATCACTTTTGTGACTTTCATAGAGCACCAGTTCACACTACTAATAGGCACATTAGCCTAAGGCACAAGATTTAGGATTTGATCAATACAAAAATCATAGATGTGAGCACACCTACATATAGTTCAAAGGCATAACCAATTAAAATCAAATCAATGAAAATATTTAGTGATCATTTTTCCCATGCATATAGCTAATGAAACAATAGATACATTAAGTGTACATTATACATACAATCCATACCTTCCACCAATTTCTTATCATTTTCATACAATAGCATAGCATCCATTGAATGACATAATTGGTACTTGTCATATTTTAATACCATCTAGGACACTCATCACATTTACAGATCATGAAATTGTGATGACTCATATTTGCATCCATTGTTCATATGAGCTTACATCGACCATCGGCCTATTCATAGTGTCATAGTCGATAATAGTTTAAGTGTGAATATGTATATAATCATGCTTCTCTATAATCTTGGATACACAAATTAGGATTCACTTCTCACAACCATGGTAATAAAAATATTCAATGGTCACATGTAGATCTCTGTTGGTGAGATTATATTACCATTATAGGTTGGTCTAGTACATGTGGCCACCAGATTTATAGTTGTACCTAGTGCAAGGGTCTTAGATATATTATCAAGGCACCCTTGGATTTAGTATATTCACTTAGTTTCATCTATAGTTCATAGATGCTTAAATTATAAATGTGCTAATTAGGTCATCATAGTTTAGGGTATCCCATATGAATACCCCCTACATAGATAAAGGGGGTTCCTACATAACATATTTTAGTTGACTCACCTTAGAGAGTTCAACCTACTCAAAAAGTGTAAAGGTAAGTGCCTACCCTTAAAAGGAGACATATCCTTGAAAGGCCACTTTATCATATATTTGTCACATATTCTAGAGAGACTCTCTTTACAACTACATGTCTTAGATTGATATTACAACGCAATAAGGGTGTTTCACATAAGGCACCAACACATGTTTCGTACACTCCACAATGGATTCCCAAAATCCCTTGAGTTCATAATGCTCAAAAACATGCACATTATGTTATAGATCATCATTAAGATAGTGTAACCTATAGTACAGAGGGAAACCAATATTCAGATTCTGAATTTAGCTCAATTCAATCACAAGTAGTTTCACACTTTCCTTTCATGAAAGGTCCTCATTATTATCTTACACACAGGACCTATTTATTGTAAGTCTATTGTAGGACTCATTGGTTAGTATCTTTTTTATTTATTTTTTAGTTCATATATGCAAAATTACAAAAAAAAAAAAAAAAAAACATTCCAAAAAATTCAAAAATTAGGACCTATGCATGATTTTTGTAGTACATTTGCATTAGTTAAATTATGCTCATTATACTTAATATTTCTCTATATATCTAGTTTCTATCAAAAATGCTTCACATATTATACATGAATGAATGCATAACATATAGGTTTCCATCTACAGACATAGTTTCAATTCATTTAATTATCACAAACCCATAAAATGTTATATAGACAAAAGTGTTATGCCTAGATAGTAGTGCACCGAGTTATTGTCCAATTTCATCGGTATCATCCCAATGAACATAGGCTAATACTTATCAAAATAAAATAAATTATATGCCTCCTACACCTTTTTATACTTCAAAAATTTCAATAGGGTCATCATTTCACATAGGTTCCCCTTATTATGCATACCTCAATTTTATACATTGTGTAAAATATATTGATATTTCCCACTCACATTCACATTGATAACTTCCTAGATACTTGAGTTACTGCATATATTGATGTTAAAATTTTATAAAGTTGATCAATTACATATAATATTGCATGCTTTGTGTGTTTTATTATATGCTTCATGTCGTGGGTATTCATTGTTTTCGATTATGGACATTTAAACATGTCCTTATGTGTGGATCTAAGCATATTGTATGTTTATATGTTTGATTGAGTGACATTTTAATATGCCCCTTATATGTGGCCCCTTGGCCTTCTATTGCTTGTTGTATTGCTTTGTGTATACTACTTGTATGTGTGTGTCATGGCCATGAAACTTATTTGCTCTTGTTTGCTCAGTTTTTTGATGCCATGATGGATATCATGCATCATCTCTATTACCAATTCCATGATCAATATCATGCATCCCTCCCTAATTAGTTATATTCATATTTCAATACTTAGTTTTTATCACTTATCTATATGCTTAACTGCTAATATGTATCTAGACATAACATTATACATGCATCTTAATTTAAAAATCTTTGCTCAATTTACATATGATGATGCCATGTTCCTCCATGTTATCATTACTACTTGGATTATATTTTTTCATAACATGTATTGCATAAATTTTTCTTTTGATTTAAGTTATTGTGTAGGCTCCATAACTCACCTCAAAAAATAGGGCATACACAATGGCTTGTCTTAGATATTAATCTCCTCCAGTGATGGACACAAACATATTTAATAGGTTTTACATAATGGATCACATTCCATACCCATAAATTAGTTTTATAAAACATAGCTTCAATTAGACAAGTGCATAAGTTGGTTGTATCCAAAGTAGTATGTTTTTGTCCCAGAAGGTAGAAAAAAGTCATTTTCATAAATTCTCATAATTAGACAATATAAGGTAGTTTACAATAGGTACCCAATCATAGTTCCTATAAAAATACTTAGGTTTTTATCATATTTAATTAGTGTGGAGGCATCATGTGCGTTATGTGTTCTAATTTATTACACAAATATATTACTCATAAAAATCACTTGATATTACTCATTCTCAAAAATTAGAATGTTCAGCTATTAGATTAGGGGCATGTGCATAGCACATTTATGGGGTTGGTACAGATATATGTATAATGAATCAAATAAAATAATACTAAATCATAGATTCGAATACACATAATATTAAAACTCACTAATCATAATATTATATTTCACTCTCATAATAAATTATTTGGTATATACATATTTATAGTAATATTATTCTTATAATCATGGAGATTATCTCTCCATCAATCTCTCACTCAAATCCCTATAGTTATGCAAACTCCTATATGATTAATATTGTTGTAACGTAAAATAAGATATCACAACTAATTATATTTTAACTAAATAATATATTATAATAACTAACTCACAAAATATTATAATTACCTATCAATAAATATTGAATGTAACTACTAATGTAAAAGTCAATCCCTAACATTCCCCCCCTTAATCAAAACATTCACACTCTCACTTGCAGTATGCTCACCCATTATAGCATGCCCTATTTAGATCATGACCTTGATACAAAGAAAGGATAACTCCTCCCATGGTTTTATAGGTTTACCATAAACCTTGATATGAATAGGATGAATAAAATTGTATGCCACCACATACTCTTAGGTCTGCATACTACTGATGCAATCTTGTTTCACATGACCACTACTATGTAAAGGAATGCATCTTGTATTTACTTTATGTGACCACAATAGATGTGTCATTGAGGACTATCTTCGTAAAGAAGTAAGGCAGTCATGGGATCTCTACAATAGTTGCTCTCTTAACTGTGGCTAAAACATTGTTCACCTCTTGTGGTTTTTTGGATATCTACCACAAACCCTTTAAATATTCATAAACTAACTTACATTTCGGTTTTATGTCCTTTCATAATGTTTTCATATAAAGGAATTATGTTTTTAATTTACACACAAATTATATATCTTGAATAGGCAGATTCTTTTGTTCTTATTTTATAAACACACAGTGGAAATGAAAAAATACACCATACTAAATGTCACCAAAATAGTGGTATAGCCCCATTGTTGGTGACTGATGAGAGGTCATTGAAAAACCTCTAACCTCCTATGCCTCCATCCTCTAGTAGGTGAAGTTTCATCAATAATGTCGATGAAGCTCAAGTACATGATTTTGTAAAGGAGAAATCCCCCCTCAATGTGAAATAATATGTTTACAGAAGATGTTAGGTTCACCCAAAAATGTGTCCTTTTATTTGACTCTTTGACAAATATGACACACTTTAAAAATGACTCATTTTTAACATATTAACAATATTAACAAAAATGACTTAACATAAACTAGCATTTTATATTTGTATACATAAACCCAAATAGATGACTTTTTTATTTTGACTAATGACTCAAAAAATACTTTATCATTTTTATTGGACACAAAATGACTATAATCAAGACTCATAATAATTATACAACTTGATAATATAAACAATGACTCAAAGGATATTATAAACCAATAAACACATAACTCTAAAATAAAAAAATTATGACTATTTAAAAACCTAAATGTAAAATAAAGACTATCCACCTCATTAAAATAAAAAATTGATCGACAAAATAAAGTAATATCAAATACTCAAAATTTTAATGTATGGTCAAATCAATAATATGGAAGGAAGGATGCATTTAATACTTCATATCCCATAGTTATCAGCATTCAACTCACATTGAAATACCTTCTCCACACTTGGACTTGTGATGGACAAGTTGTATGGAGGTGATTTTGATGCAAAAATGTGTTATGGTAGGATAGATATGAAACTTGTAGTAGATAAAAAATGATGACCCCATGCGTATAAGATGACCAATCTGTCCTCTGATAAAGATCAAGAATTTTATAATTGAGCATTCACAGATCTATGATAATTGAACTTGTAGTGAGAATGGAAAGTCGAACCAATAATGGAAAATAGATGAGTGTGGTTTTGACAGTGTCCAATTAAACACATGGACTTAAATTTGTGAATCACCATGTTTATTCAAAACATGAACCATGAATTTAATGTTGACATGCATGGCATGAAATAATCTCCATCAAGACTATAATTGCACAACAAGAAGGTTATTGATCCTGAGATAGGTGTTGATGCAAAATTTGAATACTTTATTTTACAGCTTGAATATAGATGGATGACATTTAATTAACCAAATTAATAAAAATTTGGGACATCATGATACAGTATGAGATTTCAAAAGCAATCCTTAAAAAATTAAATGACCATATGAAAACATCACTTAGGTCTGAATAGAGTTGATCCAAATGAAATTATCTAGCAAGAAGAGTTTCACATAGAAAACATATAGCAATCTTCACATCCTTTTTAACTATTCCAAATGCATCCTTATTAGGCACACCTTCTATATTCCTAATGAAAATAATAACACAAACATTATTATGAGGACATCAATAGGGGAAAATAACAATATAAATAGCCATCCAAACCACTTAATCTTCCACCATCTCACCTGCTTTGATACTAGATGATGGGGCTGGTATAGATTTGTGTACAATAAATCAAAAAAAAAAATGTTAAATCATAGAGTTGAATACATAGAATATTAAAACTCACTGATCATAATATTATATTTTACTCTCATAATAAATCATTCAGGACATACATATTTATAGGAATATCATTCCTATAATAATGGAGATTATCTCTCCATCAATCTCTCACTCAAATCCCTATGATTATGCAAACTCCTATATGAGTAATAATATTGTTGCAATGTACAGCAATATATCACAACAATTATATTCTAACTAAATAATATATTTTAATAACTAACTCACACAATATTATATTTACCTCTTGGTAAATACTAAATGTAAATGCTAATGTAAAATATAATCCCTAACACACATAACCACCTCCTTGTTCAATTTTTCACTAGTTTTACAAATAGAGTGATAAATTCATGTCATTCTCCATGATATATACACTAGACTCAGATCACACTAAATTTTGCACTTTTTTTTGCTATTTTTTCACTAGAAATGAGCCTTATTCCATTTGCAATAGTTGGTTCACCTTTTTTTCACCATTTTTTACACCAAAACAATCTATTAGAACTCATATAGTGATTCCAAGCTACTTTACCACTTTGGGTATATAGTTATGGAATTGAGCACACCTGGATTTATTAAGCACACTTACCTATCAATGAGGAATGGGTCATACACAGTCCAATCCAAGATATTCAAATAAAGAATAAATCTCTAAGGATCTTACCCTCTCCAGTCACCAATTGTTTCACCATAAAACACAATAGGGGCCATTTAGAATAATTTGAACTTATTACTAGTCCAACTCCAAACAAATCTATTTTTAAAATGTCTAAATTATTACAAATTTTCTAATTCTAATTCTTCTTTAATGTAATATATGGGTAATATATCAAAATTATTACTACAATCATATTCCATTGTATTTGGAATGTATGAAAAGTATTATATTTATAACATTATCTCTAGTTCAGTTGAGGGTCATAAGTCGAGATTATATAAATTGATCCTTCAATGGTTCATGTACCTAATCAGGGGTATTTGTTCTTTGTTATTAGATCTATAATTTTCTTGTCTTTACTCCTTGATTTTTATCTTAAGCAAGGTTTGTATTTATACATGTTTCATTGTAGGTTTTGCATGAAGCACAATTTAGCATTGTGGCCTACATTTGATACTATTCTTCATAGATATGTTCAAGTGCACATTCTCCTTTTACTCTAGTAATTTCAATTTGTGTAATTACTAGAATAAAATTTAGGGAAATGTAGACACATAAATTAATATTTAAGCTAAAATAATGTTCATGTGACCACCCTTTTACACACTTATCTCATGCCTCATTCCATAGCCTTTTGACTGCCTTTCCTTCCCTTTATATGTGAATGACCCATTCCTACAATCAACTAATGATATAAAAATGTCTCTATTCCTCATTCAAAATAGTTCAAGCTTATCCTCTAATTGATCCATTCTCCCAGCTCAGTGGTCTTTACTCTTTAGACAATAGCATGCCATTCGGACTATCTCACTCCCTAGTCATGTCCAATTCCATTGGCCACGTCCTCCCACTAAATAACAGCTAGTTACTTAATTAAAATTCATATAACATGTCATTCCACAAGTTTAACAAGCCTTATCTAAAATAATTCATTATTGATCACTATAAAATCACATTTTCAAGTCATTTTTCACACAAGAGGCTTCCATATTAAAAATCACCATAATTTTAATTGCATATTGAGATAAAATTCCTATTTCTTCCAATTTTGAGTACATATAGACCTAGTGTCCCTAAGATGAAGTTTGAGTACACCTCCAAGGTCATAAGTCATATTTTAAGCACTTAATCAAACAATAATTTCATAAATATCTAGCATTAAACCAATATTTCACACACACCATCGTAGCATGGGATAACTACATGGATTGTGATCTCTCTTCAGAGTATTGGTATGTAGGGGATGCTCAAAAAAGGGGGTGTTGAGGTCTAGAAAAACTTTAACCACTAACCCCTTTTTATATTTATTTGTTTTATCATTCACGGTATATTGAGATAGGGTTACAAGTGAAAAAGATGGCACACAATGATTTTCACAACAAATCAATAACTCACACATAGTCAAATAAAATACATAGGTGAATCGAACCTATCATTTTAGTCATAGAGTATAAAACCCTACAAGATGTGATCACACCCTAAGGATACTAGTGCGATATGCCCTCGTCTAATTCTAACAACCTTATCTAAAGAAAAAGAGAAACATTATTCCTAATTCATAGAATCATCATAGAGTCTCCCTATTAGTTTCATAGATTTTGTCTTAGTCTTACATTCTTGTTTTTCAACTAATTTGTATTTCTTTTTCATTTCACCTTTAACATATTTATATATTTAACAAGTTATAAATCATTTTGTGTTATTTATTATATATCTTTAGCATTCTAATTTTATGTATCAATTTATCACATTTAGGTAATTAATCTCCATTAATCCCATATTTGATAAAACAAGGAGGCACAAGTGCTCAAAATATTACATTAACCATGATATGAAAGGCTATATGAAAATATCACACACACACACACACACACACACACACACACACACACACACACACACACACACACACACACACACACACACACACACACACACACACACACACACACACACACACACACACACACACACACACACACACACACGCACGCACGCACGCACGCACGCACACTAAATAAGATCTTCATAGGGTAATAGGGGGACATAAAATGGAAATATCTTGAAATTTTGATAATTGACAAGGGTTTAAATATGTGATACACACACACACACACTAAATAAGATCTTCATAGGGTAATAGGGGGATATAAAATGGAAATATCTTGAAATTTTGATAATTGACAAGGGTTTAAATATGTGTAAATGATTTTTGAATCACATGGATTCTAACAGAGGTTAAAAGTATTGAAAATTAGGTCCTAGAACAAGGTAGAAAAGAATCTAGAAAGAAAATAATGATTTGATAAAGGGAATAGTACCAAACCTATCCAATAGTGGTAGATTAAAAATTGGGACCCTTTGACAGTAACAGTCTACTTCTAATAATGGAAATATTATTCTAACAATAGAATATTAGGTCCAATAAAATTGTAGCTTTGTAAATTCATTCATCAGTAGATGATGTCCAAAAATCTCTTTCATAGAAGTGAATTGATATGAGTAGATGTCAAAATTATTTCTCGTTCACTTGAGATCCAATCCACACCAAAAAGACTTTGCCATGACATTAAAATTTTAGTTTTTTTTCAAGTGCCTACTTATATTAAGATGGGTTTTATTTTTAAATTTGGCAATCATCATTCATGCATGTCAACAAGAAATCTATGTATATAATAATCCCATCCCTTATCACTATGATATGAGATGCAAGATGCAACTAGGGTAATAACTATATACTTTTTTTATGAATGTGATATCCTCCTTTTGGTACAAGTATGCAATAGTGGATAAAATGTAGAATAGATGTGATATCTTTGAAATACTTCATAGCACTTTATATTATTATGAGATATATCTATGAGCATTAAGGTATCTTTGTGTGTGTGTGTGTGTGTGTGTGTGTGTGTGTGTGTGTGTGTGTGTGTGTGTGTGTGTGTGTGTGTGTGTGTGTGTGTGTGTGTGTGTGTGTGTGTGTGTGTGTGTGTGTGTACATATGTATAGGCTTCTCAAATTTTAAATTAGGAATTTTTTCATGCACAATTTAACCACATAGAAGTGGGAAAACTGACAATCATGGCACAAATAAATAGGGTGGGATGGAATAAAAGATCCACAATCAATGTGACTAAAATTGGGATGTTCGATTGTTTTTATTCTACTCATGGTAATCAAGCTCTATAAACAAATATCAATGAGTTTGCATGAGTTTTGGTTAGTATCTCGAGGATAAAAAATGACATATCTATAGATGTTCATGATTAAATGAAGATGAGGAAAGGATATGTTGGGTCCAATGTAAATGTAAAGTGTGCTAATAAGAGTTTGATGTGAAACAGTGATCCATATATACAAAAACATGATAATAGCATCACAACTATAAGTCTTGTACCAAAATTATGTCTCTATACCAATTATTAATGACTTGTGATGATTACCAGTTGTCATTTTTCATTTTCATTATTGTTTAAATCCATATACAATGTAGTGTTCCCAAGATTCTTCTTCTTCATCCTTTGGATACTCATCTTCTGAGTACAGGATTCAGGTGACAAAGGATTATGTTCTTATTTATCTTTATCTTTGTCCTACTCTTCCTCTAACTTGTCATCTTTGTCCTCATCCATCTCTTCCTCTTTTTCCTTCTCCACCTTTACACTAGGCTTGTTGCTACATAGTTTATCAAAATGTTTCTTTTACTTATGCATTTAATTGATCATTCTCTAAATTTTTCATAAAAACTAATTTTGAATGATAATATTTTTCAATCTTGATCCACTTGGATGTGCCTGCAAGTTACATCACTTGCAAATACAACCAATGCATGAATCTCTTTTATTTATAGGAGGTAGAAGATAAAATTTGATTAGGAATCCAAGGATATTAATACTTAGTCTTATTTAATAGTCTATAATTTTCCAATTTCATACTATTAAGTTTAATAATTAGAAGTGTAAATTCTATATTTTCCCTAATTTTTAGGTAGCTAGTATCTTGCACATCTTATTTTTGAAGGGAGTAGTTTATCCTATTAGATAGGGATGTATTTTTTATTTTTTATAACTAAATCATTGTTATATCTTAATTTGGTTGCACCCAAAAAATTATGCCATCCAACAAAGAGATTAGATTAGACTCCTTTATTTTAGGGCTTAGTTATTCTATATAAATTGTGTAACATACCTTTTGAAATTAATGAAGTTTTAGTATTATTGCAGATATTGATTGTCACACTTTTTCATGTAGACTTTTGGATATTATGACTTTCATTCATGTGTGTATTCTTAATATATCACTAGGAGAATATATACCAACATTGGATAGAGGTTGAGAAAGCATTATTACAATTGTTAAGTTCATACATAATGAATAATTCAATTTTTAATATTATTTCCTAATTGATCAAGTTACAAGGTTAATTATATGTGCAAGTTTTATTATTTTTTTCCTTTAATTTATTTTAAAGCACTTTCTCTTTGTTTTCATTAATTTTTGCATTTAACTTATTTTGGTTCTAGTTATTTTTTAGTGCTTCTGGATTTGGTAATTGAAATAGAAAATAAGGTTTGAAGGGGGAAAGAATGTGCATCAACCTTTGGCCTTGACCTAAAGATAGAACAAAAATCATTACCTTTGATCATGCCCATCCTAGGATTTGGTGGTATTTTTTGATCTTTTCTTCTCAAGTTCCCAAAGCTTATGCATAGGGTGGTGTGAGTTGTAGTGCTCCAGAATATCTGATCCTAAATATCCCTAAATGATTGTAAATGGTGAAGCATCAATTTAACTTCAAGATTGGTGTTGTAAAGTAATAATCACATTGAATATATTTCAACATTGATGGTGTACGATTGCGTTTGGATCATAATTTTGATCAAATTAATTAGGGGGATAGGGGAAAGGAATATAATGGCCACTTCGAACATTGTTGTGTTATATGGCCTTTGTCATTTACCTATGTTAACATGCCACATAGAGATTATATAGGTCATTAACATAGCAATGAGATTATATGTGCATGTGTGGTTAGGTGTGATTATATGGGTCATTAATATTAACAGGATTATATGTGCACTTGTAGTTTGGTAATAATGTACTCATAATTTGGTGTATTATGTTATGAATTTAATGATTGGGGCACGTGTGAGTAAAATATTAATAAATGGTAGGTGGATTAGTTTAGAAGCTATATATCTAGTCATAGTGGTCGATGAGTTAGTTATGAATATTCAATGTAAGTAGGTGGGTCATGTATCTATATAAATGTGCCCTCTAAACATGAGAGGGAAAGTGAATAATATTGCATGTAGAATAGTTATTTCCAATAAGGAGTATTGTGAAGGGTTTCCTTCCAATAAGAAGCATTATATAGAGTTGCCCTACCTCAAGGGTTTGATCTAATATATTGGGTTATTATATTTCTAAGTTGTGAGGTTATTAACATCTAGTATCATAGCATAAATTTGGGCAAAATGGGAGAGTTTTTTTGGGCCATTTGTGTGATTTTATAGAAGTATTTTAAAAAATAATGTGAACATCTTGTATATGGTCATCCTCCTCACATAAAGCCTTGACTAAGGAAATAGATTTTTAGTATATTTATAACAATTTAGCACATTGAGGGTTCTAAGCAACATCAAGGGAGATATGAATGTGAAAAGTTGATCATGTCAACCAGTTTGGAATCTATAGGGCATAAAATTGGCCATGTATTACAGGCAAAATAACTTTATACTCATGCATCAAACTGAGGTGAAAAAAATTGTTGGAAAGTGTACTTCAAATCACTTCCAAAAATTACAAAATGATCACTTTTGAAGTATTATTGAGAGAGATATATCATTTCCAAGTTGTTGTTCTAGGATCACCTTGAAAAAGGAAAAAATTCTTGTCTTGTGACTTTATATAAGCATATATTTCAAGTCAAATGTCCAATTGAGGTGTCATTTTTTGCATTAAATAGTAGAATTTGAAATCTTTACAATGAGTGGTTTTTCATTCATTTTCATTAAGTATTGAGAGAGAAACACTCTACAAACTAATTTTTTGTTGCAACCTCAAAACCCTAGTCAATAAATAAATAAACATGTTGGATGAAGTAAAAATAGGTTAGATAAAAAGTATTCAAAAGAAGGTTAAAATAAATCGATAATGTATTTGATATATGTATTATTAATTTAGTAGGTACATCAAAATATGGAACAAAAAAGAGTCGTATGTGATGAATGGTATGAAGACATCTTTCAACTATTTGTAGTTGACTACTTTCAACTTCTCTTTGTTGAATCTACTCCTCTTCATAATGTATTTTTTAGTAAGAAAAATATATATATATTCACCATGAATAATAAATCATTAAATAAAATCATGAATTGGTGGGATAAAATAATTTCTAGTGGATGTGGAACAAAGTTCAAATATAGGTACCACCAAGCAATATTCTCCTCAAAGATTGCATATGAATGATTCAAATTTTCAGTAGTATTATTATTTGTCTTCTTCTCATGTTTTGAGGATGAAGCATCTTAAAGGGGATGGAATGTCATGTACCTTGAGTAGTACACTAAATAGACATTATATGGTTTATTGATGTATTAATGGGATTATGTGTGCACATGTGGTTAGGTGAGATTATATGGGGCATGGATGTATTAATGGAACTATATGTGTACATGTGGTTAGGTGAGATTATATGGGTCATTGATGTATTATTTGGATTATATGTGTACATGTGGTTAGGTAATAATTACTTGTACTTTGATGTACCATGTTATGAGTTTAATGATTAAGGCATGGGTGAGTATGTACTAAAAAATGGTAGGTGGCTTACTTTAGAAGTTATGTATCTATTCATAGTGGTAGGTGAGTTAGTTATGATAATTTATTGTAAGTAGGTGGGTTGTGTATCTATATAAATGTGTCCCCTATATACATGTGAGGGGAAATTAAAAATATTGTATGTTGAGTGGTTCCCTCCAATAAAAAGCATTATATGATGTTTCCCTATCTCAATGGTTTTATATCATATATTAGATTAATATATTTCTAAGTTTTGAGTTTCTTAACAACCTCTCCTTCTACAATTGAAACAAACAATGGAAGACATCTCTTGCATGCCTTCTCAGGTTTCCCTTGCACTTCCTTGTGCATGTTTGGTGAAGTGGTAATGTTTTGATTCCTCCTTAGGGATGTCATCCTCTATTTGGAGATTCTCTGAGTTATTATTTAATGTTTCTTTATTATATTTAAGGGTTGTTCCCTTCTTGGAGTCAACTTGTATTCACCCATATAGTCATGAAGTGAAAATATGTTATCTCCATGTTGACCAATTTTGACCCCAAAGTCAAAAGGTCAACACCTATAGGTTTAAAATTGAGTTTTCATGTATTAATAACTCTTTTTATCCCTTTACATGATTTAATAGTATTCAATAGGTCTTCATGATGTCTTATTATCATTATTTAAGGTAAATTTGGAGAAATTAAGGTAATGTCTTGTATTGGTCTTATAATGGTCTAGTCATGTCATGGTGCAATGAGACTTGGTCAAGTGGTATAATACATCCTTAGGAGTCCTTAAAATTCATTTCATGTCTTAACCAACTCTTATAAACCTTTTATTATGGTTTGGATAAGTTAATTTTCTTTTACAAACTTTACTTGGTAAAGTTTTATGAAGAAAAAGGGTTTTTTTGACTAATTCCAACGTATGAAAAAGCTTACAAAGAGAATAATCCATACAATAATAATTTACAAGGTTATTATAGTATTTAAATAGCTATTATATATGTTATCAAGTTAGAAAGTAGTCATAATCTTGAATTTTAATGCTTAAGGAGTTTTATGCACTTATACGAACTTAGGAGTTCATCTTAAAGTGGAAATAGTTTTATAAGTGTCCTTTAATATTTTAAAATTTAAATCCACACTTTTTTTTTAGGGATAGATCTTAATATTTCCAAATTTGCTTCCTTCTCTCTATCATTGTCTTCACAAGCTCATAAAGGCAAAATTCAAACGCATGGTACAACCAAGAGAGAGAAAGTTGGAGATTGAAATTTTGGGAAATGTTAAGGGTCATAATAAGATTAAATTTTATGGCATTATTTTTTAGATTCATCCCCTCTCCTTTATGAATAAAAATTAAGACTGCAAGGAGGTCACTATGTCTTGTTCATTCAAGTAGGGTCTAATTTTGCTCATATTTCTTCATTTTAGAGTTTGACGGAGGAGAATGGTTTTTGTGAGATTTTTTCAGAGATAAAATGACTCATTTTAATGTTGGTTTTCATCAATAAAATCAACCTCATGATGTGTCTTCTTCAAATGAACTAATTCCTCAAGTGTATGGAACATATCATTCCATCTACAAGCATTTTGGTTGACTTGAAGAGTTTACGGCTTAATAATTTTTTAAGTACCTCATTTTTCATGTAAAACCCCTCACTCTCAGATGATTCAAGTTTTCCCTCTCTAAAAATGGTTTCTTGTTGATAGTTCTTCAAGATTATCATGTTCCTTACTCTAGGAAGCATGGTATTATGCATGAGCTATCTTCTACAAATTTGAATACTGACCCTAGTCTAAATGGAAATGAGAAACCAATGGTAGCATATGATATTACCTTTAAAACATTGGATGTTTAAGAGAGTGAGAATAAATTCCAAACATGTACTCTCAACAAGGGTTGGAAGGTGTTTTAGTCAATCACAAATCTATAAACCTGTAGGTGAATATTCACGGGTCTAGATTTCATGTTGAAGGTGATTTTGAAATTTATAAATGTGATATATACTCATAAACATTAATTTGATACTGATTTACCCCATTACATCATAAAGATCATAATGAATACTATAGACTTTCACTTTCAATACACAAAACCTTGTATATAAGTTGGTTGTATGCATAGGACTATACATATAAATGGGAAATTTGAGGTTACATAGTGTTATAAAAATATTCATAGGCTTATCAAGAAAGTGATGGTAAAATGTCAAAGATTTGATACAATCTCAAAGAGTCAAAACTCAGGAAGTTATTTTTAGCAGTCCATACAAGTAAAAGGCAGACCTACAAGTGACAGACCTATAGGTCCCCATTTGGATAAAAGACCAATTATCATGAGAATAAAAATAGGTTTGAAAACATGACCCAGTGTAATTATAGGAAGGATAACTCTTGAGTTATTTTAGAGTTTATAGAGTGTGGAAGTGATTGAATATACAGGCCTAGATACTCATACACCAGCCTGTGTATGAAGACAAAATAGCAAATAAGACTGAAGATAATATGAAAGTTTAATAAGCATATAGATTAATGAAGAGAGATTTAAATGAGTTTATTCACTCTTAAAATTTCATAACCTAATGAGAATATTAATTCTCAAACCTAATGTTCAAACTCTTGTCTAATGACCACCTACAGCCATACTTAGAGAAGGTACAAGGAATAAGTTTGTGTTTATGAAAGTGTAGATTTTTGGGTAATTTTAAAGGTGTTAACTCTCAATAATATAATATAAGTCATTCAAATGTCTAATTATTTTTATTTAATTCCTAAAACCCAAAATAAAATCAGACACCTAAATGATCATCTACAAGTTAGCTCAGGGAGACAAGGTATTTCCAAGCTTGTAAATAAAATGATACATACACAGTGAGATGTAATTTTGGGTAAGATCATATACAGGTGATAGGATTAAATTCAAGGTCAAATTAAATAGGGAGAACATTCAAAAAAGGTGACCAAACCAAGTCTTTATACCCTACATATATAGCTAGTTGGCACTTTCAAATCTACCTAGTCAAGTGAAAATACCTACATGTTTTGATGAGCATTTGAGGTATGTGTAAGATGGAAAGTAATATTATATGATCTTATAATTCCAATATGATTTCATATATCACTTAGACCCATCAAATATGATAATGTAGATAAGCCCTATCTAGGTCTAGTGAGCCTAACACTACAAGGTAGGTATGTAAGTGCAATCATGAGAAAGGTGGATGATTGGGGTATAGT
>JARHVA010006856.1:0-125000 GCA_037957365.1 Torreya grandis
AGAGAGAGAGAGAGAGAGAGAGAGAGAGAGAGAGAGAGAGAGAGAGAGAGAGAGAGAGAGAGAGAGAATTTAAAAAAAAAATTACAAGTTAATAAAGAACACAACATTTTGATCTTAACTTCATTGAAAAAATTCATACCCAATGATGTGTAGATTGTTGATATATATTTTTTACAAGTTTATCAACTGTCAAAAAAAATGAATTTTTTGTAATAATATATATAGAAATTGTAATGAGATAAGTAGAAATTAATAAATAATTAGAAATAATGGTTTTACACACATGCACGCATGCACGCACACGCACACACACACACACACACATTTATATTATTATTTTTAAATAAAAAAATTTCATACTCAAATATATGCACAAAAATGGAAAAAAAAACATATTAAATTATCAAAAGTCATGTTGGTTGATCTATGATATGTTTTTGGACTAGGTTTGGATCCTACATACTTAAAACCAAGGCATTTTTGGGAGGGAAAATTGGGATATTAAAAATTTATAATCTTTAGAAGAGTATACACCTTTGTAAAAAGTGCATTCCCTTTTATAAAGGGATTACACCTTTTATAGAAGGACAATTGATCATTAAATATGGTGAGTTATTGATAACTACTACTATAAAAGGTGTGTGTGGTAATTAAAAGGGTGTGTGACCTTTATAGTTATAAATTTCATATAAAATTTCATGTCCATGAGTTTTAATCTATTATTTCACATTTTATAAGCTTTGACATGTTTTTTTGGCTAGGAGACTTAAAATTCTTCATTTAATTTATCTCACTTAGTATAAACTCATGAATTTTTTTATTATTTTTATTTTACTTGGGAATAAAAACATAAAAATAGGTTCCCATGGGTCTAGAATGTTCCCCCAAGACAAAAAAGAACTGATTATCAATTTAAAAAAATAACATAAAAATAGGTCATGGGGTTTGGTATTCAATGAAAAAGATCGATTAAGTAGATAAAAAATGAATAAAGTGAAGTCAAGAGATAAAATACATAAAAATACGAGAAGATATAATGGCATTAATAATATCTTTTAAACAAAGTGAGATGACTTATTCCACACCAAGTAATATTTCAATTTAAAATAACATGCCCAAGTGCATGGAATTTAAGTTGGATACATCTTCAAGTGAGATAATAGTTAATCGATCTTTGCTGAATGGTGAAACTAAATATATAGAACATGTAACTAATGAATTTTTATTGAATGATGAAACATATGGAGAAACATAATATAATGAAATATCTATCCATAATTAGGTTTTTGATTATGATTATAAAGAACACAATGTAATGACCTATATTGATCCCTCTGTTAATGAAGAGGAATTTAATTCACCTATAGATTTGAATGTTAACAAAGGCTTGAATATCCATTACATGGTTAAGTAATAATACCATTAAACTTAAGGAATAATGTAACTCATTCCCCCACACCTTAAGGACAATCCAATGAACACCATTTTATTTAATTCAAATAAACAAGAAGTTATTATAAACTATAAAATGTAAAGTGTCAAAATGTATAATTAAACATCATGTAAATGGTACTATGAATTTTAGAATGAAACCCATACAAAACTATGTTAATTATTATTTCAATTGATAAAAATGCAAAAACAACACACCATGTGATGCATAATGTAGAGTTAAAAACAAGTAACCTAGAGGGAATCTAAATAGCGCATTTAATATAATAGGTAATAAAAATTAAAACCAAGATACTAATGTCGCAAGCCAAATAATAAATAAGTCTATATTGAGTAAGATAACATATGTAGGATGATTTCTTAGTCAAACAAGTGAAACCCTGCACATGAAGATGAAAACTCTAATTAAATTTGTAAGAAGTATAAAAAGACTTGATGAACACTTGTTCATAGATTTTTGTGTATTTAGTGGTAGTCTCCCATGAAAATACAAGGTATTAGTTAAAGGAATAAGACATTTTATTGAAACATTATGGCTTTACAACACAATTATTTTAGTTAATATTAAAGATGTTAATTAAAAGATTAAAAGTTTCAAAAAACCATGGAAGACATACAAAAAACTTCTTAGATATGACCCAAATATAAATCTATAAAAATTTTCTTGAAAATTTTAATGGATAATTGGTAATTATCCAAAGGTTATTTGAGATATGCAATCCTTTATATATTAAAATGAATAAAACACACACCACATGTTGTAGGATCCATGTTGAATTTACTATACATTTTGATATTTTTTTATCATATACATTGTAATTTACATATTGATAATATTATGCAAGAAAGTATTGTGTATTATCCACCTAAAAATTCAAGAGATTTAAATTGAATTATTTTGTTTCAAAGACTTGACATGTAATGTTTTTGGCCAAAGAATGTTAAAATGGAATATGTAACACTTGTGGTGGTTTGTTACATTTGACCAAATATGTACATAAATAAATTTCATATGAATTTGGAAAGCAACTAGTTGATTCAAAGAAGCATAAATCCATAAAATATGAATTAGAACATGTAAATGATCATGAAGATGTGATTTGGTTATGACCCAGGTATCTATATATTATTTCATGGTTGAATTCATGAAGAATATTACCTACCAATATGCAAGACATGCACACAAGTCAAAATCATTAGATGATAAATTCATGTTATATAGTTAAACTTTCCACTCATAAATATTATTTTAGTTGTGTACTTTACTTTAAACCACATAATACAACCACAAAATGAGGTTCGATCCCATTACTATAATTCAATTGATGTTGTAATGTTCATGAATATTTTATTCATACATGAACCTAATAAAACCAAGGATAGTAAAAATATTTTTAGTGATTACCACTTTACATGAGAAATCATAGATCACATTAAATAAAATTTGCCTAAGTTTTTTATGAGACATTACATAGAAATATGAAGACAATAGAAATTATGTTTAATACACAATAAATTTGGTGAGAAAAAAGTTTAATATTTTTTGAATGTTTTATTGGTTTACCAATATTCATAAGAAGAGTGAAGTACAAATTCTATATATTTTATTTGAGGCTAGGCATGGCAAAGGGTAGTATAATTATGATGTTGCATGTGTAAAAGGAGGCCTTAAAAGTATAAAAAGAATTATAAGGATGGTGTTTATTGATTGATGTTGTAATTATTGTGGATAGGTGTAATGAGTCAATTTATCATGGATCATATAAATATTCTCATGTGTAAATATTATTTTTATTAATGGATGAAAAATAAGGCAATGTATGAATATTTTAGTGACCTAGATCGATTCATTTCGCATTTTGAAGCTCAAATTATAGTTGTTGGACTATTTATATGAGGGACATGGAGTGTTTTTATTTGGGTTATATGGAATTGTATTATATTTAATGTGATTCATAGTAATGGGTTGAATAATGGTGTTGTAGACCCCTAAGACTTATGGAGACTAGTTTTTCATTAACCATATAGCGGATCATGAAATGGCATCAAGTGACATTGACCATATCTCAAATATTTTATAAAAACCAAATTTTAATTGTAACATAAATGTATCCTTAAACATTAGTAATTTTTTAATTTTTTCCTACATGTGATTCAACAATTATTACACTTTAAATGCAAGGCACATTTTTATAGTAAGTGCACCTAAAGACAATACCAAGGGGAAATAATTCTACTTGTCTCATTATGCGGAGTCAAAAAATAAAGTAACCACAACTATCATAGATGGGGAATGTATAAAACTATAATACTTTTCACTTTATCATTTAATAAAGCTTTCTCTTACAATGACTAATCAAGCATTGATCTCACTAAGTGCATGCCTTAAAGGTTGCACTAAGAAAGGGGTGGGTATGCTTGTGGTGATTTGCAATAGATGTTGATACTTATGGCATAATCATATCATTATTAATACTAGTTCAATGTATTTATATTTTTATTGATACTTACAGGTCATTCCATCCTACCTCCCTTAGTTATGTTAGATTACTTATATTTTATGGACTTGGCTAGGCTAATACCATATTTATTTCACATTTGCCCTTCATGTACTACCTTATCTAGTATAATGCATTTCTAATCCTATTTATTGACATTCATACTATATCATCTTGAATGATGTCATTAAATGCCAACCAACATATCTTAAGTGAATTGAATTGGTCGATACCATCAACGTAATATTTAGGGTTAGTTTTGGGTGTGTATATATATATATATACATATATATATATATATATATATATATATATATATATATATATATACATAGATATATATATATATATACATAGATAGATATATATATATATATATATATATATATATATATATATGTATATACATACATACATACATACATATATATATATATATATATATATACATATATATATATATATATATATACATAGATATATATATATATATATATATATTGGTCATTTTTCGTTCTAAATAGATCATATACACTCTAATCACTCTACTTCTTCTTAAAATTCTACCCTAACTCACATTTGGAGGAGTTAGGTCTAGAACCTTGTCTTTTGTATGTCTTAAAGAGTCATTAGGAGGACCTTTGTTTGTCTAGAGTATTTTTTACGATCCTTTGAATTCTTCAAAGTTACAAAAATTATCCTGAAAATCACCATTGTCTAAGGGGGGATTGATTCTCAACAAGTCCATTTCAAGATAATTATTTTTAACCAGATACTCTTACCTTTATTTACTTAGTAGTTAGATGTTTCTTGTTGATTAGTGAATGAATGTTTTCATATTATTATCTAAGTTGTCTCTACACCTAATGCTATTATGGTTATAGGATTGATTAGAATTACCATATTACATATTAGGTTGCCTATACCCCCAATTTTTTACAATGGCGCCTTATTCATTTTGATAATTTGAAATATCTTCTCCTTTAGTTTAATTTAGTTTATTTTCACAACTAGTTACATTCTTGTTACAAATCATTTAATTTTGTAGATGTCTAGTTAGAGTTATTTCATTATGTCATAGACTTATGCTTTCAAATCCTTTCCTCTTGGTATTTGTGATGTAAGAAACCCTCTTCTAGATATGTGTATCAATTTTCACTACCTAAATATTAAATATCATATACTTTACTTTATTAACCTTATTCAAGTCTAGATCTATTCAGATATGATTTATAGGCTAATCCTAGCTCATGCATACTTTTTTGTGAACCTAACATGAATCATATCCCACCCTTGGTTGGATTTTATTCACATCTATATTTTTTTATTGATTATCTTTAGATTCATCCTTCTTCATTTTTGTAAATTCTCATTCTTTTAAAACTAGTATATTATTTTCAGTGTCACTGTATTAGCCAACCTGATGCCTTTATATATTAGTTTGTTAATTATATCAGCTAGTTTAATGACATTATATGTGTTTTTAAATTATATTAGCCAACCCAATATAGTTCTCTATATTTTTAAACTACATGAACTTGAATTATATAGTTATTTATTTTCAGCCACCATTAGTGTTACATTTATTGCCTAATTATATCGGCCAACCCGATACAATCTATTTATTTCAATTGAATGCATATGTCTAACCAATACAATTTGGTCTTATAGATATAAAATGACTACATCATCATGCCCAGTATCATTTTTTCTATATTCAACCTTTAATCGTCAATTTTACAACCTTATTAACATTATTATGTCACCCCTTAATATCTTTTTTTCTAGCCTCAACTCATTTAGATGCAATATGGGTTGTTTCTTTCTTCACACCTTATCCACCATTGAAGATAACTCTTCATACTTAATTTTTTCCAAAAAATACTCTATATCTTCTCAATATCACACTCAATATACCCCATACCATATATTATATCCATAAAATCCTCAAATTCAAATCCAAAATCATGCTAAGTATACCCCTTAAACCACTTTTACACCTTCTACACATATATGTGGAAAATTCATCAACAAATCCACATCAAAAATTAAACATTAATATTATAATACACCTATTCAAACCAATGCCATAGTCCTCTTACTATACCAATAGCAAAAAATAACAAGTATTATCACATTAAAGTGTAACATGGTTAAAATCAATCTTCCTTCATCCTCTATAATATTTTTGGATACTAACACTAATACAAATTTAGATTTTTTCCCCTAATACTTTATTAAAGGCATTAGATTAATTAAAAAATAAATAATTACTTATGAACCAATTTGAATCATCTCATATGGATTTATCAAACAATGTCATTAATATCACTTCATCTCAAAGAAAGCCTTCCCAATAACCTAACAAGGGAGTGTCCAAAAAAATAAATAAAACCCACTCCAACCCTCGCTTGAGTCTCAATGAACTCAAGAGTAAAATGTCACCTTATAGACCCATGATATTTGACTCTACCAAACATCCTACAAAATGGTAAAATCCCCATAAAGTTTATTGGTGGTATGCCACAATATGTCATTCTCATGAGAATTATCATGATCTTCCATGATTCTTTCTTACTTCCTTATGTTTTCCACATTTCAGTATTAACACTCTTACCCAAAAGTGTTATAAATAATATATTAAAGTTTGTCAAGCTTAATCTACCAATTAAAATCACATCAACATCAACTGCCTAATTCCAACTCATTTGATAATGTTATTCAAACCATAGTTAATCATATTTCCTATAGGAATAATGAAAAGATAAATAACATGAATAATTTCAAGTGGGTGGTTACATTTATCAATATTCAACATCTGAAGAAATATGAACCCAAGGAACACCTATTTAAAATTACCATGACATGGCACATTATATGTGATTATGATCCTTCATCTTATATTAGTCTTCACCTATCATACTTCCTCCCATCTACCAAAATTAACAATGTCAGATTATATCAGTTATCCCAATAAAATTTAGCTTAATTCACCTAAAAAAGAATCCATCATCCATGACATAAAATGTGTTTATATACTTGATTCACCTCTAGCCAAATACATCATCCATGACACATAATTTGCTGATATAATTAAATCACCTAGAGAAAATTGCATCAGCCATTACCTAGAATGTGTTCATCAATTATGTATTTTTCATCCAACTGCTTCAAGTATGAAACATTCTATGTCAATGTAGATCAATCTATTTAAAAATAATGCATCAACCAAGTCATTATAGTCCATCTCAGTCATATCTCACTATACTATTCTACTTCATCATATTGTATTTATCTACCTAATATAATCTATTTTTATTCACCATGATACATCAACCTAATTAATACAGTCTATTACAGTCTTGTTTTAGTAGGTTATATTGAATAAGTTAATACATATCCTTTAATCTTATTATATTATATTGTCTTAGTCAATACAATCCATTTTAGTCATCATGTTTTATCAGACTATATCAACCTAGTTGATACAGTCAAATGCAGTTAAGTTTTCTCTAAGCTATATTAGCATGGCTAATACCATAAATCAAAATTTCATCCACATCCAAAAGATCCTGGCATTCCTTTAGATGCCACATTTCCTATTGTAATGATAACTTAAACAAAGTTTGACATCACTCCTAGCCATATCAATCTTGAGGTTAACTCTTATTCACTTATATCTTATGGGTTTGGGCATTTTGTGATGCCCACCGTAGATATTTTACATAATTTTAAGGCATATCATGATTCCCATCTTCATTTTTTTGGATTATTGATTTATCATCTT
Organism: Torreya grandis; assembly: GCA_037957365.1. Classification (NCBI taxonomy): domain Eukaryota; kingdom Viridiplantae; phylum Streptophyta; class Pinopsida; order Cupressales; family Taxaceae; genus Torreya; species Torreya grandis. Next base: position 7,738 of record JARHVA010006856.1, read on the forward strand.
CACCATGAATTATCAATCAAGAACTTTTCACATATTTCAATCAAACAAATTTAGCTTGAAGAAACTTTTCAAGATAATTATTCTCACATGTCACATGCTCTTCTTTGATATGGAAGTTAGCATAGATTTTTATTGTCATGTTGTCTCATTTTTTTTTACTTTTCAAAAATTTAGCTCATTTCATTTTTGGATTTTACATCATTTTTTATTACACCATTGTTTTCTTTTTGGTTCTTTAGTATCATTTATTTTGTCATTTGAGCCTTTTATATAGCTTAGGTAACACTTTTAGGTTTTCTTGTTATCACATTTAATACAATTTTTATCTTATTTTCCTTAGTCTATTTTTAACTCTTCCCCTATTTCCTTTCCTCCTCTTTTGGGTTGACTATTTATTTTCCCCCTCTTTTTGTATGACCATATACTTTCCCTTTCTTTTTGGATGATTATTTAATTCCACCCACTTTTGGGATGATTATTTACTTTACCCCTCTTTTCGGATGACCATTTACTTTCTACATATTTTTAGATAACCATTTACTTTCCCCTCTTTTGGGATGATTACTAATTTCATTATTGCATGTGATAAATACCTTTGTAGGTTAGTATGACTTCCATAGTGACATGACTATCATAGCATCCCTCCATCCCTTTTGAATCATTTTTTCCCTCCTTATGATCATGTATAAGGATATTATTAATTATATAATTTTCATTACATGAATGTATTTATCATGATCCCCATATTTTCCTTATTTCCTTTCAATTGGGGCACACATAGGTTAGTTTTGAGATTGCACACTTCCTTGGTGTCAAGTCTAGGAGTCTTTTAGAACCATGGACTTTAGGTCCTTCTCTCTAGTGGCTGAGCATAACCTCTCTTATATTACTTATCTATTTCATCCATGATTATTTTTATGAATCCATATAGAAGAACAAAAAGATTTGAAAGAGTTAAAATCTATATCATAAGAAAAGGAAAATGTTAAAAGGTAATTATATATTACAATTCATAGCACACCAAAAGATGTGATATTTGTTTTGCACATCTCCTATCTTAGTCAAAGATCAAACTCTACAATTAACACCATGATATGTCTAAGATCCATTTGCGTTCAGTAAGCTAGTAGACTAGGGTAAGAGTTCTCATTATATCACTACATTAATATATCTTCTTACACTTTAGAACCACCTATATTCTCACATAAGTACCCAATATTTAAAGTAGACTGAAAGATCTATAAGGCGTCCTAAGGAGTAGGGAACATGTTGTGGGAAGGTAAGAAGATGTTACTTTCATGTATATAACATTGATGGGATGATCTATGTAATTCATGTGTTAGCCCAAGCTTTGTGTTTACTATTCATAATGTTCTAGGTCCTTGACTTAGATAGTTATTTGCCTTTCCCACTTTTCTATTATGTATCATTCCCACTAAATATGTCCACATTAGCCATGAGGTGCCTTGCAATCCTTATTTACACCATACATTCCATGATATCCTATTGATGGATATTTATTTTAGTCAATCACACCCTTCATCACATTTTTCATACTTACACCTCTTAGATTTTAGTCTATGAGTTACATTTTAAGATCTCATATAGGTATAGGCCTTCCTCACAAACACACTTTTACCATCTCATTGCATACCAATCATGTCATTGGGTGGCTTTTCTTCCTACATCATATTTTTAGAACAAGAACTAAGTTCAAGCTTTTATTCCTTAAAGATTTTCATTTTTGGGGATTTCACTTATCTTACATGTGACATTTTTCATACTTGAATGTTTTTATTTAAGTTTGACTTCTCATGCTCATCTTACATTTTACTTTACAATATTTCATGTTTTTTTATTTATGTTTAGTATCACATGATTGTCTTACATTCTAATCACCTTTGAATTTTTAGTCTTTTATGTTTTCATTATGTGTGTTTGAAATGAGAATATATTTCATTCACTTACATAAATATTTTTTATGTTCTTGAATTGATATTTTACTAACTTCTACTATTTTACATGCTTTTTCACATGATTTATTGTGTTATAAATTCATTTTTCATTACATTCTTTTTATTTTGGTTCTAACCTAGCATTTAAAATCCTGGCTTGCCAATTTTCCAAATTATTTAATCATTTATACTTTGACCATCCTATGTATCTATATATTTCTTCTATTTTTAGCCTCATATCTCTAGGGTTTATAAAATGTAGTTATTTCACCCTCCATGTTTAAGAGTAGGGTATTTTTATACATTCATTTAGAAAAAATATAATTCAAGGTATGTATATGGTACTTTGATTTATTCATTTATCATCATTTAATTTTAGTCATTTCAAATATTATTTTAGTTAGTTTAGTTATGTTGTTTTATTATTTCATGAATAAACATCCCATGTTGCACTATTGTGACACATGATGAGCTCCAAGTGGGGCATATTTATACACACTATGTTTCACTTTATCATTTACTGACACTTTATCTTTCAATGAATTTTTGAGCATCAATCTCCCTGATTTCAAACCTTAAAGGGTTCACCATGAAAGGGGTGGATAGGCTCATTCTGATTTTAAAGAGATGTTGTTATCTATGTCATGATCATGCCATTTATACTATCATATTAGATTCTTTTTATTTTGATACTTACCTCCTTTCATCCTACCTCACTCAATTATTTATTTCCTTATATCCTATGGCATTGGATATGATGATACTATAAGTTTTTCACATTTTCTCTTCTTGTATTGCATCAACTACTCTAATGTAGTTATGAGCTTATTTAATAACATCTATAATATATTGGTGTGGTTGATACCATTCAATGCCAACTGACATCTTAATTATATAAAACTATATTATGCCATCACTTAACATTTAGGGTTGGTTTTGGGTATTAGATAGCTATATATAGGTCATATTTCATTCCAAGTAGATCTTATACATTGTACTCCCTCTAATTTCACTTGCACTTCTACCTTAGGTCACATTTGAAGGAATTAGGTCTACGACATTATCTTAAATAAGCTTGTATTGTCTAAGTCTTGGAGATTAACTAGGATGGCCTTTATTTGTCTGAATCCCTTTTCTCCATCCTTTGAGGTCTTCATAGCCATACAAATCTCTTGAAAATCACCATTGGCTAATTGTGAGATTGATGCTCAATAGGTTTGTTTCAATGTAAGTATTTATAAACTTATAATATTTCATTTGTTTACTTATTATTTATATTTTTATTATTACTTATTGAATCAACGTGTATGTATACTTGTCTAAGTTATTTATACACTTAATACTTTTATGGGTATATGATAGCTTAGACTTTCTATCTTCCATTGTATGTTACATAGACCCCCACTTGTTAACCATGGAACCTTACCCACTTTTATCATTCTAACACTTATCCTTAAATTTAATTTACTTTATTGACACAACTACTTGTAATTATTTATTTTGATCACTTAATTTCATAGATGTCTAGTTAGATATATTTCATTGTGCCATAGGTTTTGGATTTCAAACCCATTCTTCTTGTTATTTTTGAGGTAGGTAACCCTCTTCTAGATATATAGATACATTGGTCACTAAAAAAACATTAGGTATAACATGATATTTTTGATTAACCTTATATAAATCTAGGATATATTTAGATAGGATATTTTTAATTTAATAAGTATTTTATCCCATTGGATCTTTGGTGATTATAAGAACTTTGCTTAAAATATACTTTCATAAAAAATTAAACCAATGGTTATTTGAATATTTAGAACTAAATAGGGTGATTATTCACTATTATAATTTATTTATCACTAAAAAAATTCAATTTATAATTTCACATGTAATTCCTCACAATAATTTCTTGTGTAAATTTAATGAATCTAATCATGAAGCAATTCTTGAAATATCTAAAAATAAAGTTGATCCTAAATATATCTTAGAATTACTTGGTAAGGTTAGTATTAAATTAAAGTTAAAATTTTAATTATTAAGATTAGTATTTGATTTACTGTATTATAATTATCTTGTCATTATGTATTTGTTTTGGTTTAAAATTATTAATAACATAATTAATGTAGGCTCGTGGTACTAGAAGATATTTCATCTTCATGTAGTTGGTTCCATGAGTATATAGGATTTTATTCTTGAAACAAATATAAGCATAAATAAAATATATCTTATGGTTTGAAAATAATATGGGATGTCTATAAAAATCCTAGTACAAGGGTTATCTAAATTTTTTACTATTTTTCCCCTCATGATTCGCATGCAATTATTGCACTAAGTTAATACCATTTTTACCCTTTAAAACAAAAAGAATATTCTATGGGATGCATCACAAAACGTAAATGTTTTGATTTTATGGGTTGATTAAGTTTAGAATATTTTATTTTTACATATATATATATGCCCATCAGACCATTCGTCGATTGGGCATGTGTTTCAAAAGTTGTGCATTATATTGATAAAGTTTTGCTCCCTAAAGAATGTTTTCACTATGAGATAAAATGTGTCAATATTTATTTCTTCATTGAAATTTTAATATAATCCTCCATAATATACTTATATTAATCCCCAATTCAATAATAGGATCTTACAGTTTGCTTCTTCCACTCATGGTTTGTGTGTAACTACGATGCAAAGTGTGTACCTTTTTCCCCATTAAGAATAAGAAGATTATTTTAAGGGATGCATTTGAACACCTTAAAAAAAAATTATGTAATCATATTTAATTTCATTATTTCATTTATTTTCCCATATAGATATGATTTCAAAGAAGGTTTTTTTACTAGGCATGTGGTTCAAAAGTTATGCATTATATTGATAATATTTTACTCCCTAAAGAAAGGTTTATTTTTTGAGATAACATATGCCTCCATTATTCCTCATAGTGATTTTAATAGATTAATCTATTTTATACTTATATAAATCCATAATTAAACTATAAAAACTTGCATTTTGTCTCTACCCCTCATGATTTTTGTGTAATGGCTTCATAAAGGTTGTACCATTTTTCTCCTTAAAAAAATAAGATTATATTTAAGGATGCATTTAGATGTCTAAAATTATTTATTTTTATGGTTGATGGAGGTTATAAAACTTTAATTCTAGAGGTTATAAAACTTTAATTCTAGAAATTACACACCCATTTAGATGTTACCACAAATACATTTCATAAATTGAGTGTGTAATTCAAAAATTACAAGCTATCATGATGAATTTTTACTCTGTAAAATATATTTTATTCGCAAGATAAAATATTCCTCCATAAATTAATCAAAATTAGTGGAATAAAATACAAAAAGTGATAATTATAGGTCTCCCCCATACATTTGTATCATATTATATTTCATCACAACCCCTTATTGTTTTATTATAATGGTTGCACAAATTCCATACCATTTTTACACTTAAGAATGAAACATTTATCTTAAGGGATGCATCTAAATGCATTAAAAATTTGATTTTGGGGGTTAATAAAGGGTATATGAAAGTAATTATTGATTTTATATTCCCATATGGATGTGACCATAAGAATGGCTCATTAATTGAGTTCTCAATTCAACATTTGTTCCCTAAAGTAATTTTTGGCTATGAAAAAAAATGTATCATCATTTCTTATTCATATTTAGCAGAATATACTCATCCATGGGATTCTTAGAGGAATCCTCTGACTAACTATATAATATGAAATTTATTCTCTTTCTCTCATTTTTTATCTGTAATGAATACATAAAGTTTGTATTATTTTTCCCCTTAAAAATGACAATATTATCTTAAGGGATGTGTCTCTTTACCTAAAAGTTTCAAAACCATGGGATAATTAATGGAATTAAGAGGTTCATTTATTTTGTATTACCATATGTCCATGACCTTGAATCCAGTTTGTCAAATAGGTTCACTCGTTAAAAGTAGTACATTATGTTGACCAATGGTTTCTCCCTAAATCCAGTTTTTGATGCGATAGAAAACATGCCATTTTTTCTTATTCATAATGATGGAATATAGTCCTAGAATTTATTCTTATATTAATCACATATGTAACTATAGTGTCTTACATCTTATCTTTATCTAACATAGGTTTTTTTTAATGTCTATACAAATTTCATACCATTTTCCCCCTTAATAACAAGAACTTTCTCTTTAGGGATGTATTGGATCAGATACAAGTTTCATGTCTAGGGTATAATGGAGGGTAGATGAAGGACATTATTTTTTATGTGCCCATATATACATTACCATTAATCTAATTTATTTATTAGGTGAACAGTTAGAAAGTTTCACCTTATATTTAGAAACATTTCTCCATAAAGCAATTATTCTCCATGAGGTAAAATGTGACACCATCTATTCCTTTCTATGAGTGTAATATAATCCTTTGGTTTTGATTACAAAACTTATGCATGAAATTATATGAGTCGATGGTATATATCTACCCCTATCCATTTGTATTAAATAGATGCACAAAGTTTGTAAGGTTTTTCCCCTTAAGTAAAAAATATTATCTTCATGGATTCATCTACCCAAATTCAAGTTTCAATTCTAGGGGTTGAATATGGGTAGACAAACTAGATTCTTTTATTAGTTTTGCATTTTAAAAGTTACATATTATACGAATCAATTTTTTCTCCCTAAATAAAATTTTCACTGTGAGAGAAAATGTATGCTTAGATAGATCCCATAGTGTATGCTTAGATAGATCCCATAGTGTATACTAATATATATAATTTATTGCTATAATAATTTTTTACATTTGGATAGCTATATGTACAACTATGACATCTTTTATCTACAAGATATCTTGATAGAGTTGATTTGTTGGGATGAATTTGGGCTACTTGATGATTTTTTTGATGGAGCTATCTAAATAAGACAAGTTCTTCTTGAATATTTTTCAATTGATGAGGACTTACCACACCATATGATCATAGTTCATAACATAATTTGGGTACCCCATAAGATTCTAAATGTCATAATCCTTTGTTATCAAGATGATAACCCTACCATGTGACACCTTTTATTGGATTTATTATGTAAACTATTCTAATATATTATCATGACTATGCATATAAATACAAACAAATGTATTGTGCATCATCTCATTTTTCCATGTTTACATATTATGCATCACATTATATCTTAAATCAAGAGACTCTTTTCGTGAGACATCCATCTCATTTAAGGTAGTAGATTGGGCCCCCATTATTCCTTTAGATTTATTAGCCTTGGTAAACTTTAGGTTGTATTCACTCTATTGTTTAGTTGCTAATTCTAGTCAAGAATGATTTTGTCTATATATTAATCTTGGAATGCAATATTTTCTAAGACTTCCTTGTAATCTTTAAGGAAATCAAAAATAGCCTCAATTTTAAACTTCATATGCTGACCTTGTGTAGAAATATATTTTAGCTTCTATAGAGAATCATTCCTTTTTTATCTATGATAAAAAAGGTGTGAATTTATTATCCTCACACATAAATCTATCACCCAAGACTTGGATGACCAGTGCAAGACATGTAACATCAATGAACTTACTAGACTTTGTGAGATAGAGGTTTAACTCTATGTTTTCCTCCTAAAGTTTTGGTGAATCTTGTTTTAGATCATAAGCCATTATTTAAATGTATTCTTATAACACCATATCTATATCTGTATACTTTGAAAAATTCAACTTGGTTACATCAAGTGACACTTCTTGTAACATCTTAGCCAAAGCTAGTGTAGAAGATTCTAAAATTGTTGGGGCTAGTTGTCAAATCTATGACATAGGGAGAGTGAACATTGTGTTTATAATTGATGGTGATAGGACAACCCAAAATAAACTTCTACATATTGGCTTATACTTTGAGGATTCTTATTTTTCACCTCCCCATATGGTTTGGATATTTATGATGTGCTAGATGGCTATTGAGCCTTAGTTATATACACTTGATTTATCAACATTATTTATTGTTGTGTTATGATGTCAACATTATTAATTTTTTCTTGTTATTGATTAGTTATGGAAACTACCTCTACCTTTACCTTATCTACCTATTATGATTTTAGTGAAACATACTTATCAACTTTATCTTAGACCTTTTTCCCTTTCTTCTTCCTACTTTCACATGGACTCTTGTTTTTTTCTTTTGCTTTAACTATTGTGTTAGCCTCAAGATTTTTACGTTGTGCTCATGTGTTTTTTATATGATTTTTATTTTTTAATTATTGTAGTCACTTCTTGTTAATTTGTATTCTTCTAGTATTCTTCCTCATCCTACATCTTCTTTCATTCAAATTCTACTTCTTATTTATTTTTCACCTCCTCAGCCTTATGGTTCTTCTTAGGAATTACATTATGCTTATTATTTATTTTTATTTTTCCTTTCCTATTTATTAGCCTTATTTTTAGTTTCCTTTTGTGCCATCTCTTACACTATTTTAGTTTTTTCAACTTATTTTCCTTTTACAATTTCTTCCTACATCTTTGGATATTTATAATTATGTTTCCAACTTGTTTGATATTCTTAGGCATGTATAGGGGAATATCAAGGTGAAATGTAGGGTTTGAGTTTACTATGAAATTATGAGGGGAATAATAATGGGAAGACATGACTAGTGTGGGATTTCTTACTAGTTTCTTTGTTCTCATAGGTGGAATAAGGACTTTCTTCTAAATTTTGAGGGTGTGGGTTATCCCAGTAGGTTGTGTAGATCGGTAATATAAGAAAGGTTAGACAATATTAGTGAATAAAAATCTAAGAAATTTGAATACATAACATATCAAGACTAATCCATCAATGGAGCTATGTGTAAATAAATCAATAAAAGAAAATATAATATAAATAACCATGCTTTTTACCTCCCTTAAAGATTCAATTTAAGACTAGTCTAAATAGGTTGAACTCAGCTTGTAGATGTATAAGTATTCATCAACGATTAAATTATTATGTGAGAATCATATATCATTGTCTATAATTGAATTGGATTTGAATTGGTGAGAGAGTGTTAAAGCTCCTTATTGTAATTCATCAATGCAAGTTTGCATGGAGAAGCTTCTTGAATTGAGAGGTGTGAGGCTCTTATGTATACATTTTTTGAATCAATATGAATCATTCATCTCACCTCAAGATATATGGTTGAGGATTAATCCTAAAATTTATGATTACACACATGGAGTATGTAATATATGTCATTTAAGTCCCTTTTTAGTATGGAAGGCACATTGGAAGAAAAGTGAAGTCATTGGTCCTCTTGGAGTGTGTAAGAGGGGTGTAAAAAGAAGAATGTGTAAGAGAGGTGTAATAACTTGTCTTGAGTGTGTAATTAAAATTTAAGACATGTCAAAACCTTTACTTTATTTCACACTTTGTATGATGATGTCATATATTTGTTAGGAAAATAGGATAATTCTAAATCCATGGATTTTCCTTTTCAAGGAATAATTAGGATTAATTAAGTGGGACTAATAAATAATTAAAAGAATGGTGTCATATGTAATGTTTCCATTTTCCAATCAAGTATTCACTTAATTACCTTGTGAAGACACTTAGAGAGGGTTTATTTAATTCAAGATGCACTAGATAAGATCATTAACACAATATGATCCATTGTCCCAATTAAATTTTTCATAAAATTATGATGATGTGGTAAAGGAGGTGACCGAGATGACCTCATAAACTATGTGCTACCTACATAGTCTAAATGGACCTTAGGTCAATAAAGTTCAACCCTAGTAGAAGTTACTATGAATCAACAACAAGGTTGAAAATGGGAATGGCATATGAACAAAATAAATGATACAAGTTTTTAAAAGAGCCAAAAGATGTAATTCAAATACCATCATACATGGACATTATGTGTAAACTACTCTGAGATATCATTTTTCCTAGATGTGTTGATGGTAACCAAATTTGTATAAGTTGTTTACAACTTTCTCTAAATTATGGCATCTGAAAACATTTGTTGTACTAAAAAACTAGAACCAAGATTAAGAATGGTAATAGGATGAGGGAATAAGATCAATATGGATTGACTCAATGGTAAATGTGATGAGGTAAGGGTATGCTTAGGTATTTCCCACAAATAGGGGTCTTCATGGATAATATTCAATCAAATCAAGTGGAAAAACACTTGAGATATGTAATATTCATGGTCTCATCCATCTCTTTTCCATTTCATGTAGCCAATATAATCTGTAAACTAAAAATACAAGTGTAGTACATCCAAAAAACACTTTTTCACATTTAAGAGATCCTTCAATTTCTCAATTTTTTTGATTAATTTTACATAAACAAATTAAAACCAAAATTAAAATGAAGATTAGAATCAAATAATAATCAGAGAAAATTAAAAGAATTCACTAGCAAATTGATAACAGAGTTCGGCTTCAATAGCTTATGTCTCTAGTTCCATTCGAAGTGAGGACCATTCTCATTAATTTTGTGCAAAAAATGGCTTCTAAAATAAATATAAGTCTTCAATTCACCTTCTCTGATCTCTGCTTGCCTGTAATATTATCTCTCAGACCTAAAAATAATGGCCCAAGGCCGTACAAAGTAAGAATAAGACTCTAACCTTCTTAAATCTCTTTACACAGTCGTCTTTCTCCTCCCTTCAAGTAGAATTTATTTCCTTATATAGCACTTCAACCTCCATAGCTCAAGTGGTCAAAGCTATTCCTTTTGCACCAAAGGTGCAAGGTTCAAACTACCAACCTCTTCTTTAGGTGCTTTAGAAATTGTTGACCTCCTTCTTTGGCACATTTGGCTCATCTTTATCCTATATTTTTTGGGGAATAATAGTTTACATGCTTAATATAGGTTGGTTGGTCCCTTTTCAAATGTTGACATCTAATTTAAAGGAGACTTAGGTGCTAGCTTAGGCTACCATTAGACTTGGTCATTGCATGGTTTGTGTGGCAATGTGGCAGCTGGTGTATGTTGGTTGGTGGCATCTTATTTCAAAGTGAATACAATTTCTCAAACAATAACATGTGAATAAAAAACAAACACCAAGCCAAATTTTTTTTTGCACCAAAACATTTTGCCACGTGTCAAATGGCTATTGGTCCACTGGGCATATTTAAATAGTACCACATCACTTTTGACACCCATTATTCGCTTGTCACAAGATTTCTTCAACTAGCTATAACTTGAGCATCCAAACTCTGTTTTCATTCCAGAAGAAGTGTTAGAAAGCTCTTGACAAATTCTACGATGTGAAAATGATTTGACCAAAATTTGAAGACTTTCAAAAATGGAATGGTACATGGATCCACCTAGATCACTCCTCCCCATTGGGAACTTTTGGACCCCCAAAAGTTGAAATTAATTGGTAATGAGGTGAGGGTATTTTTCCCTCACCTTTCTAACTTCCATCCATTTGGCCTTGTTTGGGTGCATCCCTTTGAGACCAACACAAATATATTCAACATTACCTCTTCGTGAAGTCCACATATTCTTATCAAGCATAGTATCTTCCTGCAATTCTGTTAGATATTTAGGAGAAAAATCATCAATGAAAGGAATGGATACATTTTAATCATGATCAATTATCATTGGAGGTTCATAAAATTTCAGATTTTCCACATTTACAATTGAATAAATCTACATGTAAGATGGTAAATCTAATTGAAAAGCATTTGTGCCAAAAAAATTTTGTTATCTGAAAAGGACCATACCAGATTGGTTTCAAATTTTTACCTTCACCTATCAGTCTTTCCTTACTAATGTGAAGCCATACAATATCACCTATAAAAAATTGGTGATCAATATGATGTTTGTCATGACTGGCTTTGTACTTGGCTTGACTTTTCTCCAATTGAGTATGAATAGTTTGATGTATGAGTTGTATTTGTTCAATGAAATTCTTAGCTTGAATGGCTTATTTTGGTTCACCATCAGCTATATCCTGTCCATAGCAAACATCTAGAGGAGATTTAGGCAACTATCCATAACAAACTTCAAATGGAGATTTCATAGTAGAAGAATGAAGTGCCTAGTTATATGCATGTTGTATGTAACACAATTATTCATCCCATAACTTTGGATGTTTATTACTATAACCCCTAAGCAAATGTACCATAACGCGGTTCACAACCTCTATTTGTCCGTCAATTTGTGGATGAAATGTAGTGCTCTTTTTTAATTTAGTGTCCATTAGTCCCCACAAAGTTGACCAAAACTCCCCAATAAATCAAGAATCCTGATAAAAAATAACTGAAGTAGGCAAACCAAAATGAACCCATACATGTTTAAAGAACAAGTGGAAAGTGCCTTCACCAGTAATTTGCTTAGTGCAAGGAATCAAAACACACATTTTGCTAAATCTATCCACAACCACATAAATAGTCATGTTTTCTTTGTGTCATAAGCAACCCCCCCACAAAATACATGGAGATACTTTCCTAGGGGCAAGTAGGAATGGGTAGAGGAGTGTAAAGTCCTAGTTTTCTATTGCTAGGTTTACTTTTGGCACAAAGAGTACATCCCTTAATATATTTAACAACATTTTCTTGCATACAAGGCCAATAACAATACATTTTCAAATGTGCAACCATTTTAGCAACTCCAAAATGACCAGAAATAAGAGAAGTATGTGCTTCTCTAATCATGTGCACCCTCTCATTTTGAGGAATACATAGTTTACCCAAATGATACAAAAGATCATTGTGTACATGATAGTCTAATTCTTTTACTTGTCTACTACTCATCAAGTCTTTATAAACAACCTGAAAATCAAGATCATTAACATATTGTTCTTTATAACTTTCATGAGACAAAGAACCATTTTGTAAAAAAATAGATGCAACAACCATAGGAGGCCTAGATAGCATATATTCAACCTTATTTTGAATACCTTTTCTATACTTGATCACAAGATGAAATTTTTGTAAGAAACCCATCTAACGAAAATGTCTAGACTGTTGTAGTTTGGTTTGTGATTAGAGATACTATAAGGGCTGATGATCTGTATGTATTATTGTTTCTTTGCCCATTAAGTAATGTTTCCATTTTTTAACACTTTGAACCAATGCATATAATTCCTTATCATAATTTGGATATTTTCTTACTGTACTTGTAAAGGTTTTAGAATGATAACAAACTGGTTTCTTACCTTGCATTAAAATAACTCCCATAGCATACTCACTTGCATCTGTCTCGATCTCAAATAATTGTTGTATATCACAAAGTGCCAAGACTGAAGTAGTAATTATCCTTTATTTCAAAGTGTCGAAGGCTTTTTGATGTTTGCCTCCCCACTGAAAGACCTATTTCACACTTGTCAAAGAATGCAAAGGTGATGTAATATATGAAAATTGAGCAATAAACTTTCACCAAAATTGTACTGCACCAAGAAAACTTCTAACCTCAGTTGTGTTAGTGGGTGTAGGCCAATTAACAATGACTACCACTTTTGTAGGATCAATTTTCAATTCACCATGTCCTACAATGTAACCCAAGTATATCAAAGAGGTCTTGCATTATTCACATTTTGACACTTTTAGGTAAAGTTTTTCCTTTCGTAATGTATCCATGACTTTTTTAATGTGGATCACATGCTCTTCCCAAGACTTTATAAAAATCAATATATCATCTAAGTAAACTATAACAAAATCATCAAGGAACTGTTTACAAACATCATTCATCATTCTCATGAATGTAGCCGGGGCATTACATAACCCAAAAGGCATAACAAGCCATTCAAACAATCCCTATTTTGTTTTGAAGGTGGTTTTCTACACATCACCTTCATTAATTCTTACTTGATGATGTCCACTTCTCAAATCTAGCTTAGTGAAATAAATAACATGTTTTAATTGATCCAACAAATCATCAATACGAGGAAGAGGATAACGATTCTTAATAGTAATTTTGTTTAAAGCATGAAAATCAACACACATTCACCAAGTGCCATCTTTCTTTGGCACCAAAATAATTAGAAAGCCAATAGGAGATGAACTTGGATGAATAACACCTCTATCCAATAGATCCATTACCTATTTTTTGATTTCCTCATTTTCCACCACTGATAACTTGTACATGCCAATGTTAGGGAGAGGAGAATCTTGTAATAGCTGAATTTCATGTTGAACTCCCCTTTTAGGGGGCAAGCCCTTAGGATCCTAAAATACATCATCATAAGTAGAAATGATTTCAACCAATTCATTCTTGTGTCTAGGATCATAATTTTCCAAAGCCTGAGAATATTATTTTTCCTTAGACTTAATCAACAAGAGATAAAAAGTCTTACTTGAATTTACTAGTCTTTTCATTTGCCCTGTTGTATCCAAGGAAAGACTTATTCTGATGTGATGTGCTCTAACTATATATTCAATGCCATCCTTAACAAGCAAGTACTTATTCTCCTCTCTATAAAAAATTACTTTTCTATCATAAAGATATGGGCTTCCCAAAATAAACCCACATATGTCCAATGGAACAACATCCAACTCAACCTCATCTACAAACTTGGATGTGATGACAAACCTCAGTCTACACATTTGTGAGACTTGTAGCTTCGCATTGTCACACACCCAACCTAGTGGATAAGGCTTCAGATGGGGATTGGTTTGTAAGCCTAGCTTCTTAACAACCTCTTCAGAAATTAAATTTGCTTGTGAACCACTATCAAATAGAGTGTCAATCTTAGTATGTTTTAAAACAACTCTAATGTGGAACAACTTATTTCTTTTCTTATCAACATGCATAGAATTCTATTTAGAAGAAGATGCATCATTTGATGACTTAGTGGTAGAAACTAAAAGAGAAAAATCACTATGTAATCCCATAGCTATGATCTTAGTTTCATCACCTAAATTTGAACCTAATTCTTGAACCATAGCATTATCCTTCTTTTCTTTCATTTGAAACCTCTCAGACCTTAACTCAGGGTGTAGTTCCCAACATTTAGACTCATCATGATTTTTCTTGCAATGATTACAAGATGGTTTTCCTTCTTCTTTTTTAATATTAAAAGTGGATTTCTGTTTATCCTTTCCTGATGAACTTTCCCCTTTGGATTGCTTAACATTAGATTGCTTACTTTTAACTTTAGGAAAAGATTCTTTTGATTACTTTCCTCTAGCCTCTAAATGAGTGGCTTGAACACATACTGCATCTAAAGTAGTGGGATTGAACATAAGAATCATATGTCTTAATTAACTATGTAGCCCACCTATATATTTTAGTAGTGTTTCTTGTGTGTATAGAGGAACATTTAAAAGTAAAGCTTTTTTCCTAAATTGTTGTGTATAATCTTGAATATTTTGGTCTTTTCCTTGTTTGAAACTTTACCAATCCATCATGGCTTATTTCATATAGCTTAAAGGATAGAATCAATTTTTGAGTTCTTTAATAAATTCATTCCAAGTAGAAATCAATTTACCTTTTTCAAGCCGACTTCCTTCAAATTACTCTCCCACTAGATGAGAGTTGTGCCTCCCATACGAAGAGTAGCCAAATGAATTTTTGACTCATCCCCTACAATCTTTTAGACCCTGCAATAAACTTCAATCTGATTGACCCAAGTATCCAAATTTTTAGCATTAACTTTGCCATTAAACATTGGTAATTCAATCTTAATATCCAATTTTAGTGAAGGGAGAGATTCCACAAATTTTTTACAGTTATCTGATGAAGAAATTTGTTTGGTTTCTTTACCATTTGATTCTTGTGAATTACCGTCTTTTTCATTCTCATATTTCCTTTGTTTGTCATGGTATAATTCCTCAACCATGCTTCTCATATCCATGAAAGCTCACTGGAAATCTTGTTCGAATTCCATCTCTTCTTCGGCCATCCTTGAAGCACACCTTGAACCAATATTTGGATTATACTCAATGAATTTTCCTTCACCCTTTTTGGATTTAGACCTTGTCAACATACACTAGCAATCACTATTAAATAACAACCGCTCTGATACCAAAAATCTGATCTGTAAATTGAAAATACAAGTGTAGTACATTCAAAAAACACTTTTTCACATTTAAGAGATCCTTCAATTTCTCAAATTTTTTGATTAATTTTGTATAAAAAAATTAAAACCAGAATTAAAATGAAGATCAAAATTAAATAATAATCAGATAAAATTAAAATAATTCACCAACAAATTGATAATGGAGTTCGGCTTCAATAGCCTACGTCTCCAGGTCCATTCAACATGAGGACCATTCTCATTAATTTTGTGCAACAAATAGATTCCAAAATCAATACAAGTCTTCAATTCACCTTCTCTAATCTTTTCTTTCCCATAATAATATCTCTTAGACTTGAAAATAATGGTCCAAGGTAAAGCAAGGATAAGGCTCTAACCTTCTTAAATCTCTTTACACAGTCGACTTTCTCCTCCCTTCAAGTAGAATTTCATTCCTTATATAACACTTTGACCTCTATAGCTCAAGTGGTCAAAGGCTATTTTTTTTGTGCTGAAGGTGCAAGGTTATAACCACCATCTTCCTCTTTAAGTGATTTGGAAACCGTTGGCCTCCTCCTTTGGCACATTTGGCTCATCTTTATCCCCAATTTGTTGGGGAATAATAGTTTGCATGCTTAATATAGGTTGGTCAGTCCCTTTTCAAATGCCAACATCTACTTTAAAGGAGACTTAGGTGATAGCTTAGGCCACCATTAGACTTGGTCATTGCATTGTTTGTGTGGTGACGTGATAGCTGGTACATGTTGGTTGGTGACATCTTATTTCAAAGTGACTATAATTTCTCAAACAATAACATGTGAATAAAAAAAAACACCAAACCAAAATTATTTTTTTGCACCATATCAGTTTTCCATGTGTCAAATGGATATTGGTCCACTTGGCATATTTGAATAATGCCACGTCACTTTTGACACCCATTATTTGCATGTCACAATATTTCTTCAACTAGCTATATCTTGAGCATCTGGACTCCATTTTTCATTCTGGAAGAAGCACTATAAATCTCTCGATGAATTCTACGATGTGCAAATGATTTGAATATAATTTGAAGACTTTAAAAAATGGAATGGTACATGGATCCACTTGGATCACAATCTATATGTTCCAAATCCATAATATGTTACAATGATGAATAGGCCTAGCCAATTATGATCAAATTTTCCCTTATTTTCACATGAAGCATTAGTATTATTTTGGTTTTCTTTTATGAATAGGTCACCAAGTTCAAAGTCTCTATTTTTGATTCACCTCTTGTAGTTATAGCTCAACCTATTTTGATAAGATTGGAGTTTATTTAAATTAAGTACCCATTTTTCATAAATTAGGTATAATTATTATAGTTGTGAGACTCTATACTCTTCCTCATCAATTATATTATACATTGAAATGTGAAAATAAGGAAAATCAATCTTGATATGGAGAATAACTTTAGTGTCATAAATAAGGGAGTATGGTGTGTCTCTTTTTGGGGTTCAAGTATTGGTATGATAGGCCCAAAGGGTGAAAAATAGTTATAGATCCTAATCATGGCCAAAAGAATTCATGATCATTTTAAGGATATGGATTAGAGTTATGGTAAATTCTTTGAATTATCCATTTCTTTACCTAAAATGGGTAGTGTAAAAGTGTTTTTTGATTTGGTATTTGGCATGGAGGGATTTGACTTCATTTTTTTTAAAGGATCCACCATTATCAAAAGTGGGATCATATAGAATAAAAATGTGGAAAATGAGATGGTTGAGGATGAATTTTTAAATTTTCTTCTTGGTTATGTATGTGAGTGGAATGTAATCAAACCATTTTGTAAAATATTTAGTTGCAGTAAGGATATGTTTATGGTTATCTAATGAATTAGGTTTTATTTTCCCTCTAAGATCGAATCCCCATGTGTAAAATGGCTATTATGTAGTGATCAACTGAAGTGGATATGCTAGTGCATGAATAATATTGGTAGGATTTTTATAAGGCATAAACTTTTTATATATGCACATACATCAGCCTCCATACTAGTCTTATAATACCCTATATGAAATATTTTATTAGTAAGGACCACTCCATCGATATGTGACCCAAAAATCCATTTGTGAACTTCTTCAAGTGCTAATATGGATTCTACCAAAGCTAAATAATGAAATAGAGTTCCATCATATCCTATACGATATAACATGTATGTGTTAATGGTATAATGAGAAGTGGTAATAATGAATGATTTTTTGTTATAGAAAAGGTTGGAAGGGAGAATACTATCATGAAGGTAGACATATATACTAGAGTACCAAGGTGAGATGGGACAAACAATATCACATACCATTTTAGATTTAAAATGTTTATGATTAGGTTTGATGAGATGTTCAATAATAAACTAATTTATGGAATGATCTATAATTTTTATTAGTGAAGCAATGGTTACCATTGCATTGTTAGTTCTATTGTTAGCTCTTACAATATGTTCAAATTAAATGTGTTCAAATATCTATTTAAGATGATCCACCATAATCTTGTATGGAATAATCTTGTCATATTTGGTTCAATATTATTTTATTACCTATTTAACATAATCTAAGAGTATCCATGAATATTTAATTTATCTATGTTTCATTTTACTATTAGATGAAGCCTTGTAGCAAATGCTTATACTTTATGATATTATTGGCACAATAAAAACCAATGTGAAATGCTTTGGGAAAGAGATCCCCTTGCAACATTATTAATAAAATAATATATATTGAACCATGAAAAGTGTAGGAATAATCAAAATAAAGGGTCCAATGTTGAGGCTTATAATAATTATCATCTAGAGTCATGATTGACTCATTGGGAAAATTACAAATAAGCAGCTTGGTATTTGACAAGGGTGATTTGGTAAACTAATATGCATGTTTCTTCCCCTTGATGTCCTTTTATGTACATATTAAATCTTAAATAATCTCAATATCATGATCCACTTGGCCATACAACTAATCAAAGTTGCTTTGGAAAGTAGGTATTTGAGTGGTTCAACTTTGGCAATATTAATGGTTTTGTTATTGATCATATAATGTCACAACTTTTAGGCTACAAACACCATGGCTAAGAAGGATTTTTCAACTAAGTTTAAATTATGTTCATAATAAATTAATGTGTTGCTTAAATAATATATGGCTCATTCTTTACCCTAATCATTATGTTGTGCCAATAGTGCCCCCAAGGCACAATCAGTCATTGAGATGTATAGATGCAACAAATGTTTAGGTGTAGGTGGATCTAGAATATGTGGATTTTCTAGATATTATTTTAATTATTCAAAGGCATGTTAACAATCAACATTCCATGAGGGAATGGTACCCTTTTTTAGAAGATGAGTGAAATGATGGCATCTATATACCAAGTGAGAAATAGACCACCTAATATATTGGATCTTATCCTATAGATTATAGAGATGAATTAAGTTAGAAGATGGAGGAATTTATATAATTACCTTAATATTGGATGGATTAACTTCCATGCCTTAGTGAGAGACATTGAAACCTATTAATTTAACTGAATTAACACCAAATATGCACTTTTCAGGGTTAAGTCTTACCTTGTATTCACGAAGTTATTCAAAGATTCTTCATAATACATATAGATGTCCTAATCTGGTCATATCTTTTCCCAAAATATCATCCATGTAGTCTTCATCAATATTTTTCCATCACATCATGGAAATGATAGTCATATCATGTTGGTATATGGCACCAGTATTTTTTATGCCAAATGGTATCACTTGATAACATAATGTTCCACACAAAGTGGTTAATATTATTTTGTGTTGCTCTTTAGGTGTAATTTTTATCTAAGTATATCCTAAGAAGACATCCATAAGAGATAACATCTTTTACCTTGCCATGGAATCCACAATCATATCAATGTTGGGAAAAGGAAACTCATCCTTTGGAAATGATTTATTGATATCTTTGAATTCAATACATAATAATATTCCTTGTAGATTTATGTTTATTATGACTATGTTGGATATCCACTATGAATTATGAATAGGAATAAACACCCTACCTCCAATAATTTTTCTAATTATTTCTTGACAATAGTGGCTATGGATGGTGTATTTTTCTCAACTTATGCTTGATTGGCTTGGAATCAAGATGTACAACAGGGTGATGTACAACTAAAACAGTGTCTAATCTAGGTATATACGAATAACACCATGCAAAAAAAAATTAACAGAATACCAAAGGAGGGTAGTAAGAAGCTCACATTCCTCTTTAGTGAGGAATGCTTCAATTTTCATCCATTTAAGATATATAAGTGTTCTAATGCTGAATTAAATGGTATTCTCCACAAGCAATTTTGAGAAATATTATATAATATTTGGTAATGTGGTACATTTATCATTGTCTGGATCTCAATTGGATTGCCAATTTTACCAAACATGAAGAATTTAAATTTCTAAGGTCTGCCAAAGGCCATTTGGAAAAATCATATGGAAAATCGTAAGCTATTTGATCAAATATTTTATGATCTTATAAAATGGTCCTTGAGAAGCATGTAATTCTAGAATTGTAAGAAACATGGGATTCATTTGAAATAGGTTGAGTTTTCCCATCCAATGGTGCCTGAGATGGTTTTTCACCATGGGAATCATCTTTTTATTTACTTTTACCCTAGTACAAAATTATCTTGAAGAGGTTATCATTTTGGGACCTTAATATTTCTTTTTCTTTTTCTTATTATTTGTAACTAATCAATTTCACCTTCTATCCAAAATAGGTGGTAGGGTCCAATGTAATATAAAAGCCATGTTTCTAATCACCAAGTGGAAAATTATATCTAAGGCCCATAAATTAATAGATTAATTAATTGTTATTAAAATAATCTAATGGTATATGTTATATAGTCATCCACCCTTGACCAAAGTCTATTCAAAATAGGAACATGAGTCATTTAACCTTGTAAATGATATTATTAAGAGTCATGTATTTGTGTCATGGTTTGGTCTTATTAGGTTATTTTAAGTTCTAAATAAGGTATTATTAAGATGATAAGGTTTATCACATGTGACTTGTCCAATCAGTCTTATGCCATGATCACTTATGAAGTCTTTAAAAACACTTTGGAGAGTTTAAGGTATTTTTGGAGAGATTAAGGTTTCAATTATTTTAGTTTTATTGCTTATTATTTGTGGCAAAGTGACTTTCTTGTGGAATATCGAATGTGAAGAGTTAATACTATGTGTAGAAGTCATTTTAGATAATTTGGTATCTAATGAAGCTCATATTTTACTTTATTATTCCCATACACTTAGTCAAGGTGTTAAATACTCCTTTTTCAATGTACACTAACATTTAAAAAATTATTTTGTTCATTGTTATAACATCTGAACATGGTAGTATGTAAGAAATGGAAATAAAAAAGGTAGAGAGGCACTTTGTATGTTACACCATCACTATACACAAACATCTAGTACACATCTACAATAGGGAATTTAGGAGAAAAAAATAGTTTTATTAATGAAGAAGGGTTTATGGCATTGAGAAAGAATATTCAAGTTTGGGAAGAGGTCTCATTCAAAGTTTTTTTAAGTTTAAAATTATTTTCTAAGCATCTTCAAGTCCAATTATAGATTCCTTGGGATCAAAACAATGCTTCCCAAGAGTTCACAGGTCTAAACCAGAACAAAAACCAATCAAAACCTCTATTAGGTTATTGGAAAACAAATAAAATTCATTTTCATGACATTATTTCATGGAGGAGATGTACCAAGGAAAATGGTCTAATGGGAAGGATACTATGTCTATTCCCTCCCAATCCATGGTAAAAAAAATTATTTTGGGGGGTAGAGCTTTGTGAATCATTGTTAACAAATTAAATACCTCTTAAACCCTACAAAACCTAACATCTCAGTTTTCTCTTGTTTAAATTAACTTATAAACTCATTGATGAAAATTATAGGTTGTGAGATATTTTTTAGGGTCTAATAATTCCTCATAAATCATCTCTAATGGATAATCCAAGCATGAATAATTTAAATGTGAAGGTACATGTCTGTAAGCATTGATAACATGTAATATTTAGGATAATTTGATACTTTTGAGAGGTTTTGGGCTTATGAAATAAGAAAAGACACGTGATACACACTTTAATAATTTATTCACATCCCACTCCATGTTTTTCCAATCATCTATTCATATCCAAAGTAGCTTTCTAGTATTGGTTCAAGAACACAAGCCTTAAATGAGAGAAAAATAGTCCTATGAGTGGGAATATTTGATGTTTTATGGATTCATCCCATTTGATATAAGGCTTAATATAGTTAAATTAAATTGTATGGGATACTTTACTAGCATCAAACAAGTTGTAAAACCCTTCATGACCATCTTTGCTAAGGAATTGCAAGTACACAATCTAAGCCTCATTCTCAACTATGGTAAACTTGAGTAGCTTAAACCCTATGTGCAAGCATGGTTGACATTTTTCATGTCCTCCTAAAAAAATTTTGGAACATGAAATATTTTTATTGAAATATATTTATGGTGTTATATTTGGTATTAATCCCTATAACTCTATGAATGATCCTTAACAAGGTGACTGTGTCTAAACCCTACCAAACACTATAATATGAGCCTAATAAAGGGGATGCATCATTTTTAGGAACTTAAATGACTTATAAAGTATAAATTAATAATCCATCTCACACTTTTATAAATATTACAAACTCATAGATAAGCTTGTTTTAAGAAGGATAACACACACAACTATGTATAGATAGTTGGGAAACATGAGCTTTGGGCACTTTGTATGAACCATGGAGTAAAGAAAGCATTGATAAGGTTGAGAATAAAAATAGGGTATATAAAAAAATATCATTATTATTGAGTTTTATAAGCTCTGATCAAGGCAATAAAAGTGTAAAAAATGCAAATAATATATTTGGTTGAAGGATTGTTTGTGCTTAAACAAGTTGAAGATAGACATTTAATCATGAAAATAGTCCATATGGTCTTGGAACAAACAAATGGTATATTAAATAGGCCTATAAATAGTTATTAAACTAAAAATCTACCATATATAGGCCTCTATTACTCCACTAGGATTGTACAAGTATAGAAAGCAACCAAGATAAAAAAAAATTCAAATCTTAAAACACATCAGACCTTCACTACATAGATGAATTGATTGTAGGATTTTTACTCTAAGTGAATTGATAGGAAAATTAAACTTTGTTCAAGTAAATATAATATATTATTTAATGCAAACCAATCCTCTCAAACTTATATCAATCCATCTATTGGTTTAAATTGCCAAGAAGATGGTATGAACATGCATGCCCAGCTTGACTATGTCAATACATCATGTATAACCATGAGCAGAGAGTGAATTTTTTATGTTGAACATGAAGTTTATAATGTCATGTAAGATGTGAAATATATTTAATAAATTTTCTAGACTGATTAGATTCCTTGGGATGAAGAGAAACCATCAAAAAGTGTCATTAGGGTCAAATCTCCTAAACTACCTATAAACCCTTGACATAGGATAAGGTAAGTTATAAGAGGCTTAACAGGTCAAATCCTTTGTAAAATAACCTAAAAACATGTTAAGGTATGGATAAATCCTAAATGAGACATTTATAACAAAAAATAATCTTTAAATACATTTTTTACACAAAATACCTACCTCAATCTTCACCTACAAGCCTGCAAACTTGAGAAGGTCATATTTATCACGTGAGAAGTCTATTGAGAAACTGCATAGGTAAAAATTCCATTAGAGGATGTTAACAAGGTTTATATACTAAAATTTCATGGCATTTAACAATCAATATAGGGATAATGTTTTATGAACAATTTTTAAGAAGATAGAGACTTCAAAATTAAGAGGAAACCCTTAAGAGAGCTTGATTACCATGAATAATTTATAATTGAATCCAATGGACATGAAATGAATTAAAAAACCTATATAAAATATTCACACCTCATAAACACCTATTTTATAAATAATCTTGGTAATGTGGAGGAAAATCACAAGGAAGTGGTCTAAAATGCATTTTTGGTCCTAATTTCATGTTTTTCAATTGTATAGAAGCTTATCAACTAGTTAAGGAGACCTTGTAGGCTTGAAAAAAGGTACAATGACCTTTAATTAGATATTTAATGGCTCTTCATGGTGATATAATAGGTTATTAATCAATTAACTAGACCTAATGGATAGGTAATCACTTGACTATTATTTACAAGCTAAGCATAGGTTATATGATCTTATACAAGTTATTTATGAGGTTGTCAAGTTGTTATGGTAGTCTTAAATAAGAGACTATACCCCATCTAAATGGATAAACCTTTTATTCATTACATTCCATTAGATCGAATAATCTTAGACATGAAATTATAGGTTTTAAGGATAGAGATCACAATATGAATAGGTTTAAGCTTTAAGTCTCACTTTCACCAATATGAAATATGCATTGAAAGAGTTAAGAATGGTGTAGAAAGATGATAAGGAGAGTAAGGAATCCATGTGTCAATACCTAAGATTGTAACTCCTCAATCAAGAAAAGTAAGTTTCAAGAGATCAAGGATGAGTCATAGAAGGCTAAGAACCACTTCCCATAAGGCGATCATCAAAAAAGATAACACATGTTTAAGAGGAATCATAGAACTATTTTTCACTTTTCATTAAAGTTGTAACTAGGTTATGAGGGATGCTAATCATAATGAACTTCCTACATGTCCACCTTCTCTCTATCCTCTCATTCTCCTATATATACTCTTGATAAAGACATTTTAAGGGATTCTATAGCTAGTTAATGCATAGATCTACCAAAATTGATATTGAATCTTACTTTTGAAGTGAATAAAAGCTAATATATGACTTCTCCCTCTTGCATCTAGTTTTCTTGTGCTGAATTATTGATGAATGATATTGATAGTGTTCAACTTCCTTACATTTGTCCTCTTCATTCTTTCCTCTTCATGAGTAATTCATATTCTTATAGGTCATATGTTTTGTGTCAAGTAGTCTTACAAAGGTTAAGTGTGTAAATCTTCACTATTGTCTTCTTTATACCTCTTGATTTTCCCTCTTGATTGATGCATTAATTATAACCTCCATATTGAAACACTTATGTTTAAAAGACTATTTGGAATTATGAAATCAGATTTCAAGCTTGTTTTAGTCCATAGTAGAAATCATAAACAGGTAGAGGAGAACTATAATTTGGTCTATCACCCCTTTAGTCATTGATTTCATGCATTCTTTCTCCCTTTTCATTATATTTGAGTAGGTGTAGTGTTACCTTAGGTTTAGTATCAAGGGAACCAAACCTCTCTAGAGATTTTATTTAGTCATAGTTCACCCATATACTTAAAGAGTTCCCATTGTGTCAGTTGGGTGAGGAGACCTAAAACACCTCCTCAGAGTGTGTAACTCAAATTGACAATATTTTTTTCCATGATTGTGGGACCCAAACTCAAGAATATTGCTCAATATTGGTGTTGGTCTTGACATACTTGTATTTGTTATATAATATGCATTCAACATCTAGTAAATCTAACAAGATTTCAATCATCTTAGTTGTAAGATTAGTGTCTAGTTTTCATACCCAAGGTAGCTAAAAGATCCTTTGTTGAGGGTGCTCATTTTGAGTTTATAGAATTACCTTATCATTCATCTAAGAAAAAGATATTTTCTACAACACACCCTTATCCATAAATGTCTTTTTACTACAAATTTATCTATAGAAAAGTTTTATCTACCTCTAATTTTTAAAATGGTAGTGCATAAAGATAAGGTTTTTGTTCCTTTAAATGGTGGTATCCTCCTCAACCTAAATGAATATGATGACATCTCTATTTTTTCCCTTAAAAGTATCCCACATTTCACTAGAGAGGATTCCACCATTCCTAGTGATCATATAAGAGACATTGTTAATATATGTTATGTACATCATGTGATACAAGAAAATATGGAAATAATAATGCTATCCACTTAATTAAAATGGAAGGATCTTAATTGGTATACAGGATTTAGTACTAAATATATTTCTACATTGGATGAATTGGAAGAATAATTATGCAAATATTTTGAATATAAGATTGATCACGTGTCTTTGGTAGAAAAATTGACTAGTATAAAGAGGGATCCTCAAGAATTCATGGTTGATTTCAACTATATATTTAAAAATACTTAGGATAAGATGTTATCCATATTCAATCCCACTATAAACTATGCATTCTTGTACTACTTGAGGGCTTTAAATAGTGATATAGTAGTAATGATCCAATCAATGGGAGGAAGCACAATACCTGATTCATATGAAGTAGCAATAAGGGCTGATAATTATCTTATCTACATTTATAATATTTCTCCAAGGCCTCCTATGGCTTTGTTCCTAGAATTGTATCCCCTTACTCCTTCTACACCTCTTGCATTGTCGACATTGGCTCATATTCCTTTACTAAAGAATCAATAAAAAGTTGTTTATACCCCTCTAAATTCCTTACATGAAATAAATAATCTTATAAAAAGCTTTGTAAATGATATTATTAGCATAAAAAGGAAATAATCTCAAATATATAGGCCTTACCATCCCTATAATCAATTTAGTTAGGCCAATAGACCTTCTTTCCAAAGTAAGTTCAAAGGTCAAGGGTCAATCACCCATACTAAGACTTATAATAGATATAACCCAAATGTTTTTAACTCCTCAAATTCCATTATTTTAGTTAAAATTAATTTATTCAAATATAATTCATGGTTAATTCCTTATGTTTAGCTCCAAATCAGATTATGTACTCCAATGGTGCATCTAATCAAACCCAAATGGTCAAGGTGTTCAAGATTCTCAAGATCCACAATTCTAAGTGCCACCATAATAATAATATAATAAAGGTAAATTAAAACCTAATTCCACACTTGTAAATTTTTAATAAAGAGATTATTGTGTAATTAATCAATTTGGTGGCATAAGTAATGTTGATACGCTTGTAGCAGGTAATTTAACAACTAAGAAAAGAGTAATAAAGGGTAATCAAGAGATAATTTAAGGACCTATCCTACCTTATGAAGTGTATCAAGGGACAAATAGACATAATGAAACCCCTAAAGTTAAAAAAATGTAGAAGAATCATAATTTGAAAGGTGTTCCTCTACCTCAATCTTCACAAACTCAAGATAGTGTTGTTTCTCCTAAAGGACAACAAAAGGTTAGTATTTATGATATAAACATTATTGATAAAATGAATAAGTCACACGTGAATATCTCAATATGGGAGAAATTGGCCATTCCTAGAAAAAATATCTACTTCAGGAACAGCTATCTAAATTTAACGTTACAGTTAGATCAATAATGAGAGAGAAAGCAGTCCTCAAGAATGAAACTTAGCTTAAAGGATGGAAATAAGTCAAAATTGATAAGCCTCCTTATTTTTATATTTATCTCATTATATGGAGCATTTAGTTAAAAATTGTATGATTTATAGTGGTGATAATACCTATGTAATGCATAAACAAGTGGATGATAAGCTAGGTCTAAAATATGAGCCAATCACCAAAGGATTTTTACAATTAGATGGGACACCCACCAAGACTATAGGTATCATCAAAGGTCTAAACTTAACTTTGAATTCTTTCCCAAATTTTCAATTCCTCAATACATTGTCGTAATAGACCTACCACCCCACTTTGGCTTATGTCTATCTACGAAGTTCACAGCCAAGAATAAGGAATATGTATCATTAGATTGGGCTTACATGGTGTTTTGGAACTAGGTATGGCACCAAAATCAAGATAGAATCAAAAATAATTTCCAAGAGTCATATATAACCTTATGTGCCTCAAGTCTCTAATTTTATTTATACTATAATTTATGAAGAAAAACTTCATGTTGATCAAGAACTAGATTCTTTTATTGAAGGTATACATGACCTATTTATTGAAAATTAGGGGAATAAACATCATTAATATGATCCATATAATTTCATGGAAGAAGATAGCCTAAGATTTTTTTTATTGTATGACGAAGGTTATTTCATATCATAGTTGGTTAAGCCTAGTGAGCCCATGGATGGTCTATGTCAATTATACTTTGATGGATATATAAGCAATATTAGTGTAGGAGGTGGTGAAATGTTGGTGTGTTCCTCTAAATAAAGGTACTATAATAATTTTATATTTCAATTCGTTTGTACTTTTAATGTATCATAATATGAAGCACTTGTATATGGCCTTTAATGGGCTAGTAAAAAAGAGTGAATGCCTATAAATGTTTTGTGATAGTGAGTTGGTTCTCCATCTAGTGAAGGTATAAAATATAACAAATAACTCCTTGTTAAATTCATATAATCATAGGTTGTGTGATATTATGGAGGATTTTTAAAATTTAAATATATAATCCATTCCAAAAGTAAAGAATAATCATGATGATAGGTTGGCTGAAGTTGGAGCTTAGTTTGATATCCCTAATTATGTTGATAAATTAAGATGTTGAACACATGTTAAGGCAGTAATAAGGCCTTTAGTTCTAGATAATAATGTTAATTGACAAGCTTTTGAGAGTGACAAACATATAACAAGGTTTCACCAAGAAGAGGCTAATTTTTCTGTAAGAAATAAATCCAAGTTAAAGTATAATATGGTGATTAGATTGTACAACTAAGGTCAAACAAACTTCCTAAAGGTCTGGTGATACTTAAAAGCATTTTTAATGATGATAATAAAATGAATAAAGAGAATATAAGCATATGTCCCATGTAAGAGGATTATTATAGGGTCACCATCTTAAAAGAAAAACTTATAGCACATGGAAAGGTTTGTAATAAGGAAGAGAGACTTGTATTTATTGAGTTGTGCAAATATTTTTCTAATACATTTGCTTTGGAGTATAGTAATCTAAAAGGTTTTTATCCTATCCTATATTAACACACTATACAGATAGATATAGATGCCAAACCAATAAGGTAAAGGCAATGACCTATTAACCTAAGAATAGAGATCTTAATGAAGAATAAATTGACTACGTTGATAGAGTCTAGCATCATCTTCCCCATAAAACACTCATCTTAGGTTGCCAATCTAATCCATGTAAGGAATAAGAATGGAGAGATAAGATTTTGTGTGGATTTTAGATACTTATATAAAGTTTCATTGAAGGATCATTATCCATTGCCTTTTATGGAACAAATCTTGTAGATGGTAGTAGGTTCTATCTATTTCTTTGTCCTTGATGTCTACTCAAGATATAATCAAATTTTAGTGAAAGAGGAAGACCATTATAAGACACCCTTTACCACAAAATGGGGCACATATGAATATAGTAAGATGAATTTTAGGTTTTTCAATGCTGGAGCTACTTTCCAAAGAGCCATGGACATGGCATTTCAAGGTTTGATAAATGATATAGTGTTGATTTACATTGATGATATTATTATTTTCTCTAAGGTTGGAAATGACCATTTAACTCATCTTAGACATATATTTGAAAGGTGTAGGTAGTTTAGGGTCTCTCTCAATATTAAAAAGTGTGTATGTGTATTCCATAAAGGTAAACTCTTGGGACACATTGTATCTAGGAAAGGTCTCTCCATAGACCCTGAAAGGGTAAATGCTATCTCATTTTTATCATTGCCTAAACATAAGAAAGGGATGAAAAGTTTATTTAGAAAAATAAAATTCATTAGGATATTTATACTTGATTTTTCTAATAATTTCAAGCCTCTAACATCCATGTTGAAGAAGAATCAGGATTTTAGTTGGACTAGAAAAGGAAGACATAGTTCTAATTCCATCAAACTAGCCATGGCTCAAGCTCCTACACTTACAGATCTTGATTTCAAAAATGAGTTCACCTATATGCTTTGATAAATTATGAAGTCATCTCAGCCATGTTAACATAATCAAATGAGGAAGATCTTGAACAACACATTACTTTCTTCAGCTAAGGGTTAGAAGACTATGAGGTAAGGTACACTTTTATAGAGAAGTAAATGCTTGTTATTATAATAAGCCTTAGAAAAATTAGACATGTTCTCTTTAACAATAAATACCACTTGATGGTGTCTCATACAATAATCAAATACTTCCTTTTGATTAGTGATTTTAATGATAAAAGACTTAGTTGGATCATCTAGGTAATGGAATATGATGTAGATAACAAGGTTACTAAGTTGGTGAGAGGCAAGGCATGGTGTGAGCACTTATCATCCAACTTGAAAGAATAAAAGTAAGTTGTCTTGGAACTCTACTATGAGACTCAAACAATTGTACATCCATCTACCATGAGCTAGACATAAGACATGATCAAATTTCTCTAAGCAGGTGAATGTCTACTAGGTCTAAATAAAGATGAAAGGAGACATTTCAGATTTCAATCCATCCCATATGTTCTTGTAGATATAATACTCTTTAGGAAGGACCTTAATGTATTTATCCTAAGGTGTTTAGAGGATAATAAAATTGAGATAGTATTGGTATAATTCCATGATGGGTCATTAGGTGGTCACTTTGTACCAAAATATACATCAACAAAGATAATGAGAGCTGGTTATTGTTGGCCTAGATTTTTCAAATCACATACATGGGTGATAAAATTTCAAAAGTGTGATTAATTCATAGGAAATATAAACTTACATCCCTCCCTCTCCATCCCATTTAGGTAGATTAACTTTTCTTGTAGTGGGGTTTGGATTTCAAAGGTACAATCAATCCTCCTTCAAGTGATGATCATAAATGGGTGTTGACTACAACTGACTACTTTAATAGGTTGTTAGAAGCATAAATTCTTAATAAATATAATGAGATTAATGTGCTAGACTTATATCAAGGCATATTAACTAGATTTGGATGACCTTATACACTTATCTCAGATAATGCAATGGATTTCCTTGGTTCTAGAATAAATGAGTGGGATGTGAATCATGGGATCTACCTAAGTACCTCCTCCAACTAATATCCTCAAGGGAATGGACTAGAAGAGTCCACAAACAATAATCTAATAAAATGTATCAAGAGGAATATGGATGAAAAATAGAGAAAATGGCATACAAAATTGAAAGTAGCCTTATGGGCTATTAGTATCACTCCTAAAAGATCCATTACCAACTCCCCATACATGCTTGTCTATAGAAAACAAGTAAAGATACCCATATCCCTTGAGTTTCTAGCTCTAGGTCTTACACATCATCTTGAGATGATAGAGAATGCTTTCATGGAGATTAGACTAGTTATGTTTAAAAAATTAGAATAAACCTAGAGATCATGAGATTCATACTATGAAGTCTTACCAAGATCAAATCAAGAGGTACCTTGACAAGAGATATATTTCAAGAAAATTTCAATGGGGTGACCTTGTAATCAAATAGGTTGAAGATAGGGCCAATACTTGAAGAGACACAAAAATTGATACTTTATGGAGTGGACCTTATGTCATCACCTATTGCACGAAACACAATGCTTTTAAGCTCTCAAAGTTGAATCGATAAGAGTTACATATCCCAATCAATAGGATACACCTTAAGAATTATTATTAAGGTCATTTTATCTTCATGTACATAGTAGACTAATATTTCATTTCTCCAAGTGCTTTTAACACATGTTTATCTAGTATAATAGGTGTTTGTTTTCCCGAAGTACTTCTTGAACCTATTTTGATTTATTGTGTGTCTTGTTTTCTTGTGTTTGTGTTGAGGGTATCCTTAGTTTATAGTTTGTTTCAAGACTAACACCATGTTTAAGTTTATTTTTGGTCTTAGATGGAAGCAATGTTTAGTGAATATATGCCCAATGGAGTGTTTAAGGTCACTAGTCTAAAATTTTAGTAGGAAAAGTATCCCAAGAGATTACCAAAAATGTTATATAATCAACCACCATTGACCAAGGTCTATTCAAAATAGGTTATTTAGTCATATAACCTTGTAAATGATATTGTTAAGAGTCATGTGTTGGTGTCATGGTTTAGTCTTGTCAGGTTATCTCAAGGCCTAAGTGAGGTATTATTAAGATGATAAGGTCTATGACATGTGACTTATCCAATAAAACTTATGCCATGATCACTAATGAATTATTTTAAAGCACTTTGGAGAGGTTAAGGTAATTTAACAAGGTTTAAGGTATTTTTGGAGAGATTAACATTTCACTTGTTCTAGTTCTATTACTTTTTGTTTGTGGAAAAGTGACTTGCTTATGTAACCATATGTAAAGGTCCTTTTAGATCATTTGGTATCTAATGAAGGTCATATTTTACTTCATTATGTATGTACACTTAGTCTAGGTGTCAAATACTCCTTTTCCAATGTACACTCACATTTAAAATATTATTTTGTTCATTGTTAATACATACAAACATAGTATGATGTAATAAATCGTAGGAAAAGAAGGTAAAAAGGATCTTTGTATGTTACACCATCATTGTAAAAGTAAATAGACAATCTATTGACACCTGGTATATATCTATAATAGGGCATTTTGGAAGAATAAATAGTTTTCTTGATGAAGAAGGGTCATTAGCATTGAGAAAGTGGTTTCAAGATTGGGAAGAGGTCTCATTAAAAGTTTTTTCAATTTGAACATTGAATTTTAATCCTCTTCAATGCTAAATCCATCTTCCTTATGCTCAAAACTATGTTCCCCAAGAGTTTGTAGGTTTAAAATAGAACAAAATCCATTCAAAACCTCCATCAAGTTATTATCAAGATAATAAAGGTCATTTTCATGTCATTGTTTCATGGAGGGGGAGGAGGATATGTAATAGGAAAAATGGTCTATGGGGAGGGAGACTACCCCTATTCCCTCCCAATCTATGGCAAAGGTTTTGAGTTTGGGAGGTATAGCTCTATGAATCATTGTTAGTAAGTTAACTACCTCATAAACCCTACAAAATCCCAAAATCATAGTTTTCTCTTATTTGAATGAATTTGCGAACTCATTGATGCAAATGACATATTATGAGACATTTTTCAATGTCCAATAGGTCCTTACACATTATCTCCATGTGAACATCCAAGCATGAATAAGTGAAATGTGAAGGTATAGGTCTATAGGCATTGATAAAATATAATCTTTGGGATAGTTTGATACTTTTGAGATATTTTGGGCATGTGAAAGGAGATAAGACACATGATACACACTTTAATCATTCCTTGACATCCCACTCCATATTTTTCCAAGCCTACATTCATCTTCAAAGTAGCTTTCTAGTACTGGTGCTTGCCATTTTAGCCCACATACCAAGATTCATGTAGACCTATAGAGTAGCCTAATAGGGTCCCATTCAAAGAAAGATAAAATGGATTAGAATTAGGTTCAACATTACAAATGGATGGATCCAAATAGGTCTTCATGGTAGTCATATCAAGTAAGAACATAAATCAAGTTGCACAAGAACTAAGAGTTCATAAAAACCTAAAAAAATAAACAAAAGATAAAATGTGTTAGTCTAAGGGACTAAACCATTATCATGGCATCATTTGAAAATGAGTAGACCAATTCACTTGTGCATTTTATAATTTTACTCAGGAAGTCCCCATGAGCTAAAGAGTTAGATAGGATTGAATTTTTTGGTTCCTATATCATCCTTTGAAAGTTTCATGCGTTGATGAGTTTTCTAGCTCAAATTATGAGTCTTTAAAGCTTAGCTTGCATAATAGAACATTCAAATGTACATAAAAGTAAAGCTCAAAATTTATACATTGGGGTTCTAAATTTTACTTTATTATGGATGTTAATGATAGTCACATGGACATAAAATGATGGGTGAATATACATCAAAGTTGGTCCTCAGTATTTATCTATTTGAGTTCAAATGGTGGGTCTAGGAAAATCCAATAGTGTGAGTTCATTCATACATCTTAATCTAACAGTGTGAACTCAAATCACTGTGTCAAAGAATATTAAGTGGTATGAAATCAATGGCCCTCATTAATTTTTAATAATAATATGTATATCATGTATAAATTCAAAAAGTTAAGGATATGACAATAAGGATCTATGGGACCAATCAAAACAAGATAGTTTAGAGCACTCTGATTGGTCTGAGTCAATATTCGATGGCCAAAATCAAACCCAGGAAGCTTTACTATTGGAAGTCAAAGGAGCAGATTTTGACTAAAATAAGGAAAAACTTGGATATGTGTTTAAGTATGGTCTAGTTTGAACTAGATTCAACATTTTGAAGGATTCCAACAAGATAGACATGTCGACTTCAATAGTTTTAGCACTAGAACTAGCTACATAAAAGTGACCCTTCTCTCCACTCTTGCACATCATAACAAACTAGTAAGGACCGATTAATACCATGATAAAACTCTAATAGATTGATTTGATTATTGTAATTGTATCAATTTTAGAACTCATCTTAGAATAACTTGATCCTACTATTAAAACCATAAGGGAGCATCAATGAGGGAATAATGTAACTTTGTAATGGATTGAAGTGACTCAAATCAATCAAAAGCTTGAATAAGCATAAATGTAGAGGTAATTGTAACTATAGTTTAAATGGAGTTGATCTCATTGATTCCTTTTTTAATGCCAAAATCTCTC
The DNA here is from genome assembly GCA_037957365.1 of Torreya grandis. Lineage (NCBI taxonomy): Eukaryota > Viridiplantae > Streptophyta > Pinopsida > Cupressales > Taxaceae > Torreya > Torreya grandis. The sequence goes on from JARHVA010006856.1 coordinate 42,165, forward strand.
TTTTTCTTCCCTTTCTTCTATAAATATAGCCTTTGAGCTAATGATGAGCATCCCTCAAGATGGTATTACTAGATTTTACCAAAAAATGTATTTTACACCTCTTGGATGAATGAATATAGCATTTTTTAGTTGTTTACCAATATATACTTAGTATTTTGTATTTTTTTGATATGCAAAAGTGTTTTTTATCTTCCATTTGTAGGTTTAAGTTCAACCTAAGTGCTAATAAACTTTCCTTCTAGGTCATCTATCATGTCTTAATGTTGATGTCTCAGGTATAGAGTGGATTGTTGACTATTAGTGCTTTCAATTAGGCCTTACACTCATTTCCCTTCATCCTAATTCCATCAAATTAACCTCTAGGTGAAGCACTATGGCTTGGAAACCATTGTATGAATTGTGTTAGTTCTATTCATAGTCGATTAGTGTGTTGAGAGTTCAAGCTTATGAGTGGATACAATTAATTCATGGTACATCACCACATGTTATAAAAGGTTTTAATTTATGAAATATCTTAACTCTTTTCACCCCAACTTTTTTAGGTCTTAGAAAGAGATGCCAAAATTATCATATTTGAAGAGCTAGCCTCATAAAAAACCCTAGAGGTCTGACCCAAACATAGGTAACCCATACCCTAAGGTCATTCTCATGTTGGGCTAGGTTTAAAATCATAATTTGAACACTTATATTTTCATCTAGGGTGTATCCTAAGTCTCCAAAGTTATAAAATGCCTGGTGGGACCACTTATTCATATGAAGTGAATCATTTTTAGGTTTGCATACTTTTCATGTCCCCAAGAGTTGTCACAAGATCTTATGCAAAAGGAAAAGAGACAAATTTATCTAAGCTATCTTTCCAATCATCAAAGAATAATAAAGCCTCTTAAATAAATCATACACCCACACCTCTTATTCCCCCTAATTTTGTACACAATCCTCTTTTGCAAGTCAATATTGTTCAGCCAAACATTGTTACAAATCCCATACCTCATATGGTTGTTCCCAAAAGACAAGCCTTTATGACATTCAATGTGTTAGTCTTCTAAACCTTACTCAATGGGATGATATTCTAGTCTCTACTTTGAAGTATCTACCTTATTTTATAGGGTAAAATCTAGTTACTCCTATAGAACATATTGTAGATATTGATAACCTTTATTTAGTACATCATGTGACTCAAGAAAATGTAGCAATGAGGTTGTTAGCAAATTATTTCAAAGGTAAAGCACTTTAGTGGTATAGAGGATTGGCTTGTGCATCAATAAATAATTAGACTTAATTTGGATAGGTCATGTGAAATCACTTTGAGGATAAAAGTGATCATCTTTCCCTTGTGGAGTAGCTTAAAACAATTAAGAGATTCAATAATGAATTCATGGTTGATTTCAATTTTAGTTCCAAAAGAATTGGGACATAATTCTTGTAGTGATTATTAGATTCAATAAATATATTGAGAATGGAATTAACCAACTTAAAAAACAATAAATGAGAGGCCTATTAAATAGGAAAAAGGGTCATCCAATAAAATAAGGGGTGGGAGCAACCATAAGCATCAGGTAGTGTAAAATAACTAAGCTCGTGAAACCTACCTACCTAAGTGGTTAAAGCTATTATAACCATGATCATATGAAATATACCTTAGAAAATAGCCTAAGGTAACACAATAATATGATAATACCCTCCCTTAATGACTAAAATATAAATAAGACCAAATGTATCTTTGAATTTTATGAACTTGTATGAACAGTGTGGTTTGGTCATTATATTAGTTGGTTGCCCTATAGTTGGGAAGTAGAAGAGATTGATGTCTTCATTTGTAACCAACTATCAGATGTAATGATGGTGAACCTCCATATGTTTGGTCTTGGCATAGAATATTGGATTCTTTAGCATCTTCAAAACACTCTGGTTGTCACAAAAAAATAGAGTAGAATTTGATGACTCAAACTGAAGATCTTCCAAGATTTTGTTTGTTGACATAGTTTCACAACCTGTACTAACCATAGCTTTATACTTTTCTTCTATTGAAGATAATGCCAATATATCTTGTAGTTTTCTCTACCATGAGAAAATTCTTAAACCAAGAGTGAAAACATAGTCTATTGTATATTTTCTTGAATCTACTGATCCTATCAATCAGAGTTAGAATATCATGAAAGCTTAAAATCTACAAACTTATTATATAGTATGCCAAATTCAAGAGTACCTTTGAAATATTTTAATACCCATTTTTTATCTAACCAATGTACTTCTTATGGTTTAGACATGAAGCGAGATAGAAAACTCACTGCAAAACAAATATATGGTCTAGTGGTATTGAAGTAAATGAGACTACCCACTAGCTATCAATACACTATTTCATTGACCAGAGGTGAATCAATGTCAGTTGAAATTTTAGCTCCATCTTCCATAGGGGTCTGAGTTGGATTAAAATCCATCATTCTAAAATTTTCTAGCAATAATTTGGTATACTTACTTTGTGACATGAATACAACATAATCACCTTACCAAAAATCAACACCTAAATAGTATTTCAATAGTCCTAAGTATATCATGAAAAAGTACAAAAAATATCAACCTTCATCTACTAAATTAGACTAGCACTACTCCTAGTGATGGCTATATCATCAACATATACAATGAGAATCAATATATCATCACCAGACACCTTTACATAGAGAGTTGGTTCAGAGTTATACCTTCTTAAACTAGACTCCCTAAGGTACGTATCTATCTTCATATACCAAGCTCGAGGAGCCTATTTAAGCCCATATAATGACTTGATCAAACTATAAAAAAGATGTTCCTTACCAAAAACCTAAAAATCCTATGGTTGAACCATGTAGACTTCCTCCTCCAAATCTCCATTAAAAAAAACACTCTTAAGATGCATTTGATGTACCTACCATTCAAACTGAGTAACAACAACAACAATTAGATGAAAATTTACCATATTTGTAGTTAGAACAAAAGTCTCCTCATAATCAACCCCTTCCTCTTGTGCATAACCTTTTGTAACAAGTTTGGCTTTGTGGTTTTCCAAGGAACCATTTGCTTTGTATTTTACCTTGTAAACCCATTTAAAACCAATGGATTTCTTTCCTAGTGGTAGCTCTATGAGCTCCCAAGTCTTATTTTTCATCAAGGAATAATATTATAATTACATGGATGATTCCCACTCATGCTTCCCTTTGGCCTGTAAAAATGAATTAGGCTAAAAACACATGTGAAATAGTAGTTATTAGAGAAAAATTGTCATGCTCACCTCTATTACCAAATTGCTTTCCTGATCTCAATCTTCTTCCTTCCACACCCTGTGGTAAGTCTCCCTCCTTTAGTGATTCCATAGTGGAATAATACCACTTTGGCTTCTTTGGTTGTTATGTTTAAACCTCACAATGACCTACATCAATTCCTTCCCTAAAACGTGATTCCATTAATGAACTAGAATATTTCTCAACTTTCACACCACAACTTATAATAGAATCATTAGAAGAAATAATGACTCAATATCTAAAACTATAGTAGTTTCTATGAAGTATGACATTTGTTCATTTACTATGACATCTCTATTTACCATAAATTTGTTATTAAAAACATCAAGTAATCTATAGGCCTTTGAATGCTCATTGTACTCAACAAACATGTATGCTTTTCTTTTTTCATCCAAATTACTACTTTTTTGACTTGGAATAATTGCAAGAGATACACAACCAAAAATTTGAAAATCACTTACATCTGGATTTTGACCTAAGTAAGCCTCCTCTTGAGTCATATTATCTAATTCTTTTATGACTTCGATAGAGAATGTATACCATTGTATTCACTACTTCTACCCAATATCTATATGGGACATTTTTGCTTTGGACCATACAACAAGCCATGTCCATCACCATCCTATTTCAAGTTTCCATAACTCCATTTTGTTATAGAGTTCAAGGGGTGGTATACTACATGTGTATGCCTTTAGTGGAACAAAACACCTTGAACTATTTTGAGATGAACTCACCCTCATTATCCATTCTAAGAGATTTCATTGACCTTCCTACTTGTTTTTCACCCATATCTTTCCAATTAAGGAAGTTACAAAAATAATCAAATTTATTCACTATAAAGTATACCCACTTTTTCCTATAGAAATTATCGACCAGAAAAATAAATTAATGGGATCTAGAAGGGGTAAGTATTTACATTGGACCATGCAAATCCACATGTACTGGATCTAATAATCCCTTATCTCTTAAAGCTTTACCAACATCAAATGAATGTCTAACTTGCTTCCCCAACTGACATCTACTACATACATGATGAGTATCCTAAATAGAAGTAATCCCCTTAACCATCTTAGTCTTGTTAAATGTAGTCAAATACTAGAAATTCAAATGCCCATACCTTTCATGCCAGAGTGAAATTGTGCTATCAACCACTACAAGTGTACTTTACTTTGCTCTCTATGGATCAACAAGCTTATACAACCCTTTATCACCAATCCCCACATCAATAATCTTGTTATCTTTGGTAGTGACTAAAAATTGTTGTCCTTGAAACTTTACAAAAAAATCAGAGTTTCTAGTGATCTCACTAATGGAAATATTTTTTTTTCATGTATGGCACATACCTAACATTATTAAATATATACACAATAATACCATCAAATCTGATTTGAACATTACCATATCCTTTCACAAAATGAGTCCTACCATCTCCCAAAGATATAAATTCATTATTACTGTCATTATCAATAAAATCCACATACTAGTCCTTATGGCATGTATAATGGAAAGATGCCCCTAAATCAAAGTACCTCACTTGATCCACCATAGAATTACCACTAGAAGCCATGAAAACAAAATCAATAGATGATTCCTTTCCTTCACCTTTAGCTACATTTTCATGATGATGTTTCTTTCCAGGGTTAGCCATATCCTATTGTCTTTTCCTACAATTTTTCTTAAGGTAACCAGGTTACTTACAGTAAAAACATTTCCACTTAGATATCTTATTAGAAACACTAACTTGTGAAGTTTCTATCAGAGAAATAGTATTTTTACCAAATTTCTTACCTTTTCCCTTGATGAAGAATGCACTCTCTATAGAAGTAGATGTAGACAACATTGTCTGCTCTTGCCATCTTTCCTTCCACAATAACCATGAAGACAACTTTGGAAAGTGCAAAGTCTACATCTCAAAAAGCATGTGCAAGGAATCTACAAATGATTCAAATGAAGGTGCAATATTATACATAACTAGAGCAATCAAATCTTTCTCATCAATAAGCTTCTACATAGCCTTCAATTGATCACTAATATCCTTGATTTATAGCAAAAACTTAAAAATAGAGCCACCTTCCTGTATCTTAGTAGAAAACAACAAATTATTCAAATATAATACCCTACCAACTTTAGAATCTTGGTATTTAGAAGTAAGAGTAGTCCATAAAATTGATATAATGGTCACATTTCTGACCTCTAAGATTATATTATCTGCTGCTAATAGTTTTAACAACATAAGAGCTTGCTGATGATGTTTATCATAGTCATCATAACCAATGGTAGGCATTTTCTCTTTGTCAAGCACTATTTAATCAAGGTTCTAATATTCACATATCATTAAAACCTTGTGACTCCATAAACTAATATTTTTGCTTGTCAATTTTTGTGAATCTGGCAACAAGAGGTGTTGTAAACTAGCTATTTTGACCTATTTTTTCCAAAAAATACAAATACTAGAAAAAAATATAAAGAATTTACACAAAATTCCTCCTACTCATTGATTCAAATCACAAATTGGTCAATACCTCTAGCTTTTAGAAAAAAAACACCACATCATTTGGAAAATATTAAATTTTTCATCTTTAAAAACACCAAAAATGGTCAAAAACAATTAAATCAAGAGATCTACAACTCCAATTTCAAAAATTCCTTCTTTATCAACATCCATATCAAAAACCCCAAAAAATGGTGAAATTTTCACCTTTCAATTCTTTTCTAAGATAATTAGTCATGAGTATGTCCACAATAACCCTTATAAGATAAAGTTTTGAATTATTTCAATTAAAAAAAGTAAATTAATTGAAATAATAAAAATTTAGATTAAAATTTTCATAGCGAAAATCAGCCAATCAAAAAATTGGCCTACCTACAAAACTTTAGATGCAGATTTTGGAAGAAATACTCAATTAAATTGAATTCCATTAGTTCCTATCATCTCCTCTCATTAAATATAAATTTTTAGAACCCTCACACACCAAAATTATTTCCCAAATGAAAATCTAGTCTCTTCCCCAAATCGTATGGAAATGACTAACTAGAAAACTTCAAATGCATTTTTGGACAAAATACATAGTAGAATATAATTCCATTTGATCTAGTAGACAAATTACAAGCTAGAGAATTTTATAGAAACAAGAATTATAAAAAATAGTGATCAAATGATTTTTTTGAGATTTTCCTCTAAGTTAAATGGCTAGTCACAAGAAAAAATAAATAAATTTCTTCCTCTCACGGCTCTCCACCAGGAACTTCACCCTCCTCCCTTACAAGACCATCCTCTCTTGCTTCATAGGCTTCCTCCCAAGCTTCCTAAACTGCAAGCTTTGATACCATATTATATTTAGCAAAGAGATTGAGAAATAGAATTAACTAGTATAAAAATAATAAATGAGAGTTCTATTAAATAAGCAAAAAGAGCCACCCAAGAAAATAGGGGGTGGGAACAACCATAAGCATCAAGCAACGTAAAATAGCTAAGCCCATAAAACCTACCTACATAAGTAGTTAAAACCATTATAACCATAATCATATGAAATATACCTTAGAAAATGGCCTAAGATAGCACAATAATATGCTAATAATGATCAAGCCTACCCCTAACTATACTTATCTATACTATTTAAATATGTAGCTATGATGATTAAATCAATGGGAGGGAACACTCTACCTGAATCTTTTGAAATAGAAATCAAGGCTAAGAATTACCTTATACAAGTAGGTAAGTTGTCTCCAATGCTACCAATGCATCTCTTTCTAGATATCCACCCTCCTACTCCAACTATTAGTCCACTTCCAAATTCAACAAAGTTATATCAAATAGAAGGTGATCAAGCTAACAGACTGGGGAAAATAGAGAGTCTTCTTAAGACTCATAACAACAAGTTTGTTTTAATAGAAAGACAACTAGCTCCACCATACAAGACATACCAAAATACTAATCAAAATTATTAGTATAATAGGCCATCATATCAATCCAATCAACAAGGAAAAGGGTAGAATTATTATACAAGGTAATACAATCCTAATGCTCTAAGAAAATTTAGAGATTTTGTTCCAACTAAGAATAACTATGCTTAAGAAGGGTAATAGAAAAATTAGTGAGATCAAACAAATAACATGGCAATGGTTCTAACTGGTGAGATTTTACATAAGTCTTAAATGTAGTAGAGTTTAGTTCCTCCTTCACATGAAAACCAACCACATTTTTAAAATAAGGAAGCCTCTATACTACATGGATACATTCCTTCATTCACTCAATCAGAAGTGCCAAATCAACAAGGAGAAATTAGTGGTAAAGCACCTAATAAAACAACATTTGTGAAGTGTCAAAAATGTGAGGCTTCTTTTCAGCACATAGCAATAAATAAAAATCAAAATATTGCTAATGTCGATAATTTAGTTGTAGCCTATACTAGATCCAATAAAATGGCAATTGGTGATGGTTTAGGTCTTAAAAAGTCAGCCCATTTTCCTTCTCAGCCACCACAAACGACCACCACTCATGAGCTACCTTAAAAGACATTAAATCAATAGGTTCAAGATCTAAAGGGGAAGAATGTGTGAGGGCCTTACATCCCTAAATTCACACATCTATGAGCCTCACCTACTCCTAAATTATATTCAAGGATAACCACTTCTCCACTTAGTATTATGGATCATATGAAGAAAACATTAGTATCAATTTCAATGTTGGATACACTGCTAATCCCAGGATAAAAGGAGTATCTGCAAGAGGAGATTTCAAAGCTCAATATCTTTGATGGACCACTTGAAAAGGAAAGAGTAAGTGATTTTCTAACCAACTCTAATCCATTTGTTGAGCCTTAAGAACCTAAGGTGACTAAGCCTCCATTTTATCTTTTAGTTTTCATAGGAGATTGTCTTGTCCACAATTGTATGATTGATAGTGGAGCTAGAACTTTTGTCATGCCTAAATCCATAGATAACAAACTAGAGATCAAGTATGAACCTCATGAAAAATTAGTGTTACAGTTAGATGGTTCTCCTATTAAGACTGTGGGCATCCTCAAAGATCTTAAGATTTTACTTTTTTCTTGTCCAAATTTCACCATTTTATGAGATATATTTATTATTGATTTACCTCTATACTTTGCACTATGCCTATTTAGGGATTTCACTATTAAAATAGGAGGATAGATTTCTTCAGATTGGTCATACATGGTTCTTAGAACTAGATATGGAACCAAATTCACTATAATATCAGAGCCTATTTCTAGATTTCACTTTGAACCATATATGCCAAATATGTCTAATATGAATAATAGTATTTCAAAAGAAGATGAGGACACTATTGATCAAGAACCTTATAATCCACTTTAAATCATACCAGATGTACTATTGGATGAGTGAGTTGATAATAACCATGGGTATAACCCATAAAAATTCATTCAAGAAGTTGGTTTTGGTGTCTAATACATGCATGAAGAAGGTGACTTATTACCTAGTCTCACCAACTCAAAAAAGGATCAAAAGGGAGTATGGAATCTATACTTTGATGGATCTAGATCAAAAAATGGAAATGGAGATAGCATAATGTTGGTTTCATCTTAAAATCAAATGTATTATTCTTTTGTTATATTTTAGCTCAATTGTACATCAAATACTATAGAGTATGAAGCTCTTATTCGTGGCCTTTAGTGGGCTAGGAAGAGAGGTATTAAGATTTTGCAGGTGAAAGGTGAGAGTGAGTTGGTAGTGAAACAAGTCATATAGTTCAATTCATAAAATAACCCACTCCTAAAAGCCTATAAACATATATTTTTGGACATCATGAAAGATTTCCTAGCATTTGATATCTGTTCCATTCTTATAGGAGCCAATCAACATGTAAATAGACTTGCAGCCATAAGAGCACAATGTGATATAGTGGACCAACTCAAGGATAATAAATATTAGACCTAAATCAAGGTTGTATTTAGGCCTTTATTTCCAAACAATGAGTTAATTTGTCAATTATTTTATAGTGACAAACAAATAGTCTATTTCCTATATAATGAGGTAGAATTTTGCTCAAAGAATTAAAATAAATTGTAACACTAATATGAAGATCAAATTATGAAATTGAGATCAAAAAATATTCCTAAAGGTTTAGTAACTTTGGATAACATTTTTAATGAAGATGATCAACATAGAAAGGACAAGGTAAGTGTCTCTTCCAAGGAAAAATACTATGAGCAAGTTTACTTAGTTGAAGGTAAGCAACTCAAGTGGGGTAAAGTGATCACTAATTTTGATAGAGTAGATTTCATTTAATTATGTAATGAGTTCATAGATGTATTTTCTTTGGAATACCATGATTTTAAAGGGTTTAACCCTAGATTAACACAACATATTATTGATCTTAAATAAGATGCAAAACCAGTAAGACAAAAGCAAAGGCCCATCAACCTCAAGGTTGAAATTCTCATGAGAAAGTAACTTGCCAAGTTGATTAAGTCAAGTATAATATTTCCTATCAAGCACTCAACATTGGTAGAAAAACTTGTACTAGTGAGAAATAAAAATGGATAGATAAGACTATGCATGAATTTTAGAGATTTGAATAAAGTGTCACTGAAAGATAATTATCCTCTTCCTTCCATGGATCGAATCTTATAGAGGGTATCAGGCTCAAAAAGGTTCTCTTTATTGGATGGGTACTCAAGTTATAATTAGATATTGGTGAAATAAAAATATTGGTATAAAATAGATTTCACAACCAAATTTGGTAATTATGACTACCAAAAGATGCCTTTTGGGATCTCTAATACTAGAGCCACTTTCCAAAAGGAAATGGATGTTGCCTTTCAATGTCTTTTGAATGAAATGGTATTAGTTTATATTGATGACATTACTATATTTTCAAAGGATAGTAATAATCATATAACACACTTGAGAGTTATTTTTGATAGATGTAGATAATTTAGAGTTTCATTGAATCTAAAGAAGTGTATCTTTTCAGTGCATGAGGGGAGATTGCTTGGACATGTAGTGTCCAAAGATGGTCTTTCTATTGATCTAGATGGAATAGAAGTAATACTTTATCTATCATTTCCAAAACATAATAAATTATTTTAAAGCTTCTTAGGTAAGATAAATTTCATTAGAAGATTTATTCTTGGATTTGTAAAACCGGTAAGGCCACTCACTCAACTAATGAAGAAACATCAAGAATTCACTTGGAGTAAAGAGGGTAAGAGAAGTTTTGAATCCATCAAACAAGTAATCATCCAAGCTCTTAATTTTCTTAATCTAAATTTTAGTAAGTATTTATTTATGTATACTTTTTCTACATTTAGTATAATTTAAGCCATGCTTATGTAGTAGAATGGTGAAGGTTTGGATAAACCCATTATTTTTTAGTCAAGATTTGGAAGAATATGAGGAGAGTTATTATTTATTTGAAATAATGTATTTTTTTATAAGAGGTTTGAAAAAATTCAGAAATTTAGTGTCAACTAACAAGATTATACTAATGGTAGCTCATCTTAGTGTGACAGATTGCATCCTAAATAGAGATTTAAGTGAAAAGAGAGTTGGATGGGTCACTAAGTGAGTGGAGTAAGATATTGAATTGAGGGTAAAAAATTTGTTCTGAGGTAAAATATTGACTAAAAATATTTTAGAAGATGTGGTATAATAAAAGGAGATGATTTTGACACTTCAAGACACCCAAGAAGAAGTTGAAACTACTTCTTTGTCTAGTTAGACATAAGACATTGTTGGATTCCTTCAAACAAGAGAATGAAAAATAGACTTATATACATCAAAGAGAAGACATTTTAGACTAAAATTAGTACCATACATTCTAATTTATGGAGTGATTTTTAAAAATTATGTTGGAGGTATGATTTTAAGTTGTGCTGAAACTAATCAATTTGACAAGCTTTTTAAACAATTTCATGATAGTCCTTATAGAGGTCATTTTGAAGACAAAAACATAGTTGTAAAAGTAATTATATCTAGTTAATTTTGTCCTAATTTATTTAAGGATGCACATTCATGGGTTAGGAAGTGTTCAAAGTGTGTAATGTTTACAGGTAAGTAGAGACTAGTTGTTATGCCACTAAAGCCTATTCAAGTTGAGAAGCCTTTCATGTAATGGGGTTTAGACTTCATTGGTATGATAAATCCTCTATCAAGTGTTGGTAATAAGTGGGTATTGATAGATACAAATTATTTCACCATGTGGGTTGAAGCAATGCCTTTGAATGAGGCAAATGATAATTTTGTGCTTAAGTTCGATGAGAGTCTAGTCACACATTTTGGAGTACCTTCCACTATAATATTAGACAATGCTTTAGTATTCAAGAGTGTAAAGGTATGTGAATGGAATCTATATTAATATATTTATCTAATATATTCATAAAATTATTATCCATAGGGTAATGGACTAGCTGAGTCCATTAATAATAACATGATTTGGTTCATAAAAAGAACGCTAGAAGATAACTAGAGATATTGGCATACAAAGTTGAAGACTACTTTATGGGTTGATAGGATCACCCCCAATAAATAAAATTTTAATTAAACTTATATCTTAGTTTATGGAAGATAATCAAGGTTTCCTATCTCATTGGATATCCTAGATTTGGAACTTACACACCAGCTAGAGCTTCTAGAAAGTGATGTAATGGAGGTTAAGATGAATGAACTGAGAAAATTGGAGGAGATAAGAGATGATGCCATGCATGAAATGTGGTCTAAATATCATCAATTCAATAAATTTTTTGACAAAATATCTTCATCAAGGAAATTCCATCAAGGTGATATAGTCTTTATATGGGATGAGGAGCATGCAAAAATAGGAAAAACACTCCAAGTTTGATAGCCTTTAGTGTGGACCTTATGTCATTAAAATTTGCAAAGAAATCAATGCCTTTAAGGTTGATATATTTAATGAAGAGAGCCTTCCCATCCTTGTTAATGAGAGGTATCTTAAGTTCTACTATTAGTTTGATATCATGCTCTTTATACATAGGTAGATAGGTCTATTTTTTCCTCCAAGTGATTTTTCACATTGCTTTGTTTGTTGTTTAGTTAGTTTTTTGGTCCATTTATTTATTTATTATTATTTATGAGTTCCCAAATTCTATAAAAGTTATTTATGAGTCAATAAAATTCCATTTTCCAACCAATACCTTATTCATTTAGTCATCATGAGCAAGCTTGGTCAATGACTAGGTTTTATGACTAGCAGGCTAGTCAAGCCAATTGAGTCACTAGAAATATTGGCCATTTTGGTCCACATACCAAGATTTACCTAGAACTAGAGATAATACTATTAGGTTCTTAATTAAATAAAGATCAAATGTCTTACAAGAAGGATCAACATTACAAATGGAGGGATCCAAGTAGGTCCTAATGATGGTCATAGCATGTAGGAACATCAAACAAGTTGCACAAGTATTAAGAGTTCATGAAAACCTTTAAAAATGAACAAAATATGAAATGTGTAATTATAAGGGACCAAACCATCATTAGGATGTCATGCAAAAATGAGAAAGCTAGTTCACTTATACAGTATACAAGTTTGTTCAGGAATCCCCCATGAGCCAAACAATCACATGGGATTAAAATTCTTAGTGCCTAGATCATCCTTAGAAAGTTTCATGCCTTGATGATTTTTTTAGATCAAGTTATGAGTATTCAAATTTAAGATTATAGAATGAAATTTTCATGTAAACGTCAAAATAAAGATCAACATTTATCCATTAGGGTTCTAAATTTGACAATCACGCAAATGTCAATGACAATCATATGGACATTAAATGACAGTCACACAAACATCAAATTTAGTCCATAAAAAATAACCATTAGGGTTTAAAAAATCCTAAGACATTGATGTAGATGTCAAAGACATTTATGCAAACATCAGAATATGGGTGCATAGACATCAAAGTTAGGCCTCATGAGTTATCCATTTGAGTTAAAATGGTGGGTTTAGAAAAATATGATGGTGTAAGTTCATTCACACATCTTGATCCAATGGTGTGAGCTCAATTCAATGTGTTAAAGGATATTAGGTGGTAGGAAATCAATGGCTAACATTCATTCATACCAAACAAATCTATGGTGCATAGAAAGTTAAAAAGTCAAGGATATAATAGTAGGGATCTATGAGATGAATAGGAACAAGATAGTTTGGAACAATCTAATTGGTCCAATTTGATATTGATGGCCAATGTTGAACCCAAGAAGCTCTCCTCTTATAATTTAAAGGAGCAAATTTCAACCAAAACAAGCAAAACTATGGATCCAAGTTTTAGTATGGTCTAGTTTGAACCAAAGCTAACATTTCAAAGGATGCCAACAAGGTGGAATGTAGACTTCAATGGCTTCAACACCAAAACCAATTGTATGAAAGTTATCCTTCTCTCCACTCTTACATGCCATAACAAACTAGTAAGGAGTGATTAACACCATGAAAAAACTCTAATAGATTGATTTGATTGTTATAACTGCATCAACACCAAAACTTAGCTCATAACAACTTGATCCCATCATTGTGACCATAAGGGAGCATCAATTAGGGAATAATGTAATTATGTAATAGATTGAAGTGACTTAAATCAGTTAAGAAGTTTGAATGAGCATAAATTTAGAGGAAGTTTTAACTATGGGTTAAATGGATTAGAGCTCATTGATTCCTTTTTTAGCACCAAAATATCTCTCTTGCTTCACTTTCTTCTATAAATATAGCCTTTGAGCTATTGATGAGCATCCCTTAGGCTGGTATGACTAGAATTTTATATAAATTATATTTTTCACCTTTGAATTAGTAAATAGAGCATTTTTTAATTGTTTACCAATCTGTACTTAGTGTTTTATATTTATTAAATATGCAAAAGTGGTTTTCATCTTCCATTTATAGGTCCAAGTTTAACCTAAGTGATAATAAACTTTCCTTGTAGGTAATATAGTGTGTATTAATGTTGATGTCTTATGTATATAGTGAATTATTGACTATAAGTGCTTTCAATCAGGCCTTACCCTCATTACCCTCCAACCTACGTCCATTAAATTGACCTCTAGGTGAAGTGCTATTGCTTGAAAACCACTATAGTCACTACGTTAGTTCTATTAATAGTCCATTAGTGTGTTGAGAGTTTAATATTATGAGTGGATACAATGAATTCATGGTGCATCACTACATGTTATAATATGTTTTACTTTATGCAATCTTTTGACTCTTTTCACCCCAACTTGTTTAGGTATTAGACAGAGAGGTCCACATTATTATATTTAAGGAGATAGCCTCATTAAAAACCCTAGAGGTCTAACCTAAACATAGGTAAACCATAGCCTAGGTTCATTCTCATGTTGGAGTAGGTTTGAAATCATAACTTGAACACTTTTATTTTTAGCTAGGGTGTAGCCTAAGTCTCCAACAACTGGTTTAATCACACTAACCTTAAATTAGAGAAATAAAGTCTTAAGCATAAGAATATTTGATGGTTTGGGGGGTGATCCATATAATATAAGGCTTTATATAATTAAATTGAAGTGTATTATACACTTGAAGATCATCCAACAAGTTGGCAAACTCTCTGTGATCATCTTTATTAAGGAATTATTTGTACACATCCTAAGTCTTATTCTCAGTCTTGATAAACTCTAGAATCCTAAACCATATGTTTAGGCATGGTTTACAAGTTTCATGTCCTCCTAATAAAATTATGTAACATTTATATAATAATTTTGTGGTGTTGGATACATTATTAATTCCTATATCTCTATTAACAATCCCTAATAGGGTGACTATGTCTAAACCTTGACAAACCCTAAAATATGAGCCTAATGAAGGGGATGAATCATTTTTAGGAACATAAAATACTTATCAAGAATTAATATAAACTAATAATCCATACCACACTATGATAAAGCTTTCACCATCATAAATAAACCTATTTAAAGAAGGAGAGTACACATAATTATGTATAGATAGTTGGTAAAGCATGCCTCTTGGGCACTTTATATGCATTTAATAATAAAACATTAATAAGGTTGAAACACAAAATAAGGTATCTGTAAAACATGTTATATCATTATTATCGAGTTGTATAATCTCTGAGCATGACAATTGAAGTGTAAAAGAGGCAAAGAATATAGTTAGTTGAAGGAGTGTGTGTGCTTGAACAAATTGAAGACATGTCTTCAAATATGAAAAATAGCCCCATATGGTCTTAGAACAAAAAAATGTTAATTATATAGGTGTCTAAATGGTGATGAAATTTCAAATCTACCAAATATAGGCCTCTATGACCCCACTAGGCTTGTATGAGTATAACAAATAACCAAGATAACAAATTACAACCCTTAAAACACCTTAGACATTTACTACAAAGATGGATTGATTATAGGTATTTTAAATACAATTTAACTGATTAGAAAAATTCACCTAGTTCAAGTAAATAAAATATCCTCTATAGTGCAAACCAATCCCCTCAAATTCATAGCAAGCCAACTACTAGTCTAAACTGCCAAGAAGATAGTATGAACATGTAGGCCCAACTCAATTGTGTCAATGTTGCACATATAACCATGAGGAGAAAATGTATTTTTGTGTTTAAAATGAAGTTTTTAAGGTTATTCAAGATTTTAAATACATTTATTAATGTTTATAGAGTCATTATATTCCTTGGGATGAAGAGAAACCATCAGAAAAGAGTCGTTAGGGTCAAAACTCCTAAAATACCTACAAACCCTTGGCATGGGCTAAAATAATTTATAGGATGCTTAAGGGGTTAAATAATTTATAAAATAACCTAAATACATTATAATATATGGATAAATAACAAATGATACATTTATGACCAAATCCAAACATGAAAAGTCTTTTTTTGCATAAAACAACTATCTCAACCTTCACCTATAGGCCTACAAACTCAACAAGGTCATATTTCTCATGTGAGAGGAGAGCTAAGAAAGTGCATGTGGGAAATTACATTAAAGGATGTTGGTAAGGTATTCCTACCCAAATTTAATTTCATTTACTAATAAATCCATGTGTAGATCATTATGAACAACTGTTAAGAAAAATAGAGACCTAAATATTATCAAGAAACCCTTAAGAGATCTTGATGACTATGAATGCTTTATAATTGACTCTAGAATGCAAATGAAATGCCTTAAAAATACTTATATGAAATATTCACACCTTGTTAACACATTTTAGGGAAATAATATTGGCACATGCGGAGTAAAATCAAAAAGAAATGGTCTAAAAATGCCTTTTAAGGCCTAATTTCATGTTTTTTTGGTTGTATGGAAGCTTCTTAACCAGTTGGAGAGGCATTATAGGATTATGAAAAGGTATAATGATCTTAAATAAGTTATTTAATTAAATAATTTATTTAAGTTTTATTTTGGTTATATAACATGTTATCAAGTAATAAACCAAACCTAATGGGTAGATAATCACTTTAATATGGTCTACGAGCTAAGCAGAGGTTACATGCTCTTCTACAAATCTTTCAAGAAGTCAATTTGTTATGGAAATATTTAAAATAGATACTAGATACCATATAAATGGATAAAAATATATTAATTACACTCCATTTTGTCAAATAATATTAGTCTTGAAATTGTAGGTTCTAAGGATATATATCACAATATGAATAGGTTTACGCTTTAAGTTTCACTTTCACCTATATGAAATATGCATTGAAAGAGTCAATGAGAATAAGTAATCCATGTGTTAAGACCTAAAATTTTAAATCATTTATCAAGAAAGGGAAATTTTAAGAGATTAAGGATAATTCATATAAGTATAAGAACCACTTCTACACCACCTCTCATGAGGCCATCATCGAGCGAAGCAAACACATGTAGAAGAGGAATCATATGACTATTTTCCACCTTCCATTGAAGTTTTAATAGTTTTATGATGGATAACAGTCATAATGAGATTCCTAAATATCCACCTTCTCTCTCCTATCTATTATCATATCCCTAACAAAATTAATATTAATTCTTACTTTTGAAGTAAATACAAGCTTATTTATGCCTTCTCCATCTTGCATCTAGTGTTATTATGATGAATTGTTGATGAATAATAGTGATAGTGTTCAAATTATTTTCATTTATCCTCTTCATTATTGCCTCTTTATGAGTAATTCATATTATTTTAGGTCATATGGTGTGTTTCAATTACTATTTAAAAGGTTAAGTGTCGAAACATTCACTAGTGTCTTCTTTAGACCTCTTAATTATCCCTCTTGATTGATACATTAACTATAACCTCCATATTGAAACACTTATGCTGGAAGGACTATTTGTAATGTGAAATCAGATTTTAGTCTTATTTTAGTCCAAAGTATCAATCATAAATAACTAGAGGAGAAATATAATTTATTACATCACCCCTTTAGTTAGTGCTTTCATGCTTTCTTTCTTCCTTTTCCTTATAGTTGAGTAGGCGTAGTTTTATCTTAGGCGTAGCATCAAGGGAAACAACCCTATTTGGAGGTTCTATTTAGTCATAGGTTACCCATAAAATTAAAGATTTACCATTATATCAATTGGGTGAGGAAACCTAAAACACCTCATCAAAGAGAAAAACTCAAAGTGATAACAATATATAGGTGTCTTGTTAGTCCTAGTCGATCAATTGGAGATGTTGGAGGAAAAGGGGAGAGTAATATGGCACAATAATAATGGTACAAATGGTATATAGGTCAAATAAATTGGTATCAACTAACTCATCATAAATGATATAATAGGAATCTACATCACTATCATCATTTTCTATATTAGACAATAAATTAGAATCATTTTTGAGATCTAAAGGGTCACCCCTTGGTGGTTTATATCTAATACCTTGAGTTCCTTTATTTTTTGACAATTAATACTCACTAAATAAGTCCTTGTTATTTTCCCCTAGTAATTTTCCCTTATTTTATTGATTATCCATTATCCTATTTGGAATAGGATACTTTGTGCTTTGGTATCAAGTGTCAAAATAATCATTGTATAACCATGAATCATCATCAGTCTTGAGTTTTTCTTGCTCTTATGACCAGTTTTGATGAAAACCATGGGTTTTTTTTTATGAGAATCATCCTTTATGCCCCATTCCATTTTAGTATCTTTCATTTTGTGTCTACCATATGATTTAGGCATTTCAGGTATCTTGGCTATATGGAAATCATTATTGATTTTATGTTCCCCAAAGTCATTATCTTAAATAGTAAAATGATTAGCTATTATAGTAGGTGTTGTAATTGAAGTGGAGGCAAGGGTACTTAGATACACACAATTATATTTAAGTGGCTAATTAATTATATCCTTGTCCTTTTATGGGATAGGTTTTATGCCAAATTAATAGTTTTAGCTTTTGTATTATGCTTCCAAATGCTTCCATAATTGGTAGGTTGTAGGTCACTAGGAATATAATCCAAAGTGAAGAAATTTGATACATTCATGAAGAGTAGAAAGTAAGACACACACTTAATTAATCTATGTCATCCAAGGAGTAATTCATACGTTACTTCCAAATCAATAACATGGCACATAGTATCATGGGTTAGAAATCTAATATGAAAGGTAAACAAATGGTACTATAAGATTCCCACTCCTTATTATCATAGGATTTAAAAGTGATGGTATTTGGATAACGATATAATGTTGTGTATCCAAGTTATTTTGATATTTTTTAATTTGTACCATCTAGCCCTTAACCATTGTATATTAGGATGCTTTTAAATTTATGCCAGGAAATGATTGATTTTGTGTAAATCAAGTTTTTATGTAAAGGTCCAAAGGATGATATATATGTTTGATAAAAGGTGAATTATTGGGATTGATCAATATGACTCACAAGTTTTTGAAATTTATCAGTTTTAATGTCATTTGGAACCTTAATCTAACTTAAAATCTCATTCAATATGTTATTATGGATGTTTGATGTACATAAAAGATTTGAAATAGAAATTTGCACCTGTGTCTTTTGTAATTATTCCACAATACCATAAGGCTTGTCATTAATATAATCAATGGGCTTGGTATTTTAATTTAGAGGGCCTTGAATGGGATTTTGGGAGGAATAAGTTGTAGGAACTTGATTGGTAACCTCAGCACATTGATCTATGATTTCCTAACTTCGAGTCAACAGAGGATTACTATATATAGAAGAGTGGGTTTGAAGTCCTGAAATGGTAACTCTTGGTTGTTAACTAGTGTTTGTTCCATTATGAGCCAAATTAGGATTAACAAAAAATGGAGGTAGAGGTCATAGAATTGATAATTAAGGTCATTAAGTATTGTTGAAAATTATCTTAGGATTGATATTAATGATGACAATATGGCCACTAGTGATGTGATCTACAACATTGTAGTCATAAGGAACAATTTTATAACTAACTTGATTGTAATGGGTATCTTGAACTTGATTTTGGTTTTGATATCGTTGGTTCTATATATTATTATAATTATGAGGAGGTCTATTATGATTATGATTGTTATTAGCATTATGTTATGGTTTTGATAGATACCCAAATCTTGATTATATGTGGTGCCTACATTATCTAATGTTATTTCATCACTTTCAACTAAATCTTGAATCAGATGGTGAAGTTGTACACATCTATGAATAGAATGTACTTTAACCTAATAATAATCACAAAATTCATTATCATTATACCAATTAGGTTTTAGCTAGTTTTTTATAAACTATTTTGGTACTGGACAAATGATCATATTGGAAACAACTATCTTTTGGAAAACATCTCAATAGGCTCATTGAGATTACTAAGAAATATATTGTGATAATGATCTCTTCTTGGAATTCATATTTTTAAAATTAGAGGATTAGTTGGTGAATTCACTTGAATAGGTCGTGTTTTTACTATTTTCACATTCCATGATTCAGTTACCCATATTCTATGACATTTTTGTTCCTATTGAATATTTTAGGCTTATCTGATGTACTTGTTTACACTTACATAAGAACTTATGCTTGAGCCTTGTTCAAAGTTTGGTTCTAAGAGTAAATGTTGATTAATCCTTTGGTTATGAGGTTTTTCTCAATTTTTATTCCCTTATAAATAACTTATTAAAATTAATTTTCAAAATTAATCTTGAGGTTATAGGCAACATCAAATTATAGATTGGTAGTGAACATTGAGACCAATTATTTGTCAAATAGATAATGTGGAATTTGGCTGGCTAAGGAATGTCACCATTGTAAATAATTAACAAAGATTTTTTACTTTGCATTATTTAGTTTGAAATAGATCAACTATAGTCATCTCACACTTAAAATTGAAAGAGAAGTGTTACATGAATATCTTGGATAAGTCATATAAGTTATCAATAGAATTCATGGGTAGACCAAGGAATCACTCTAAGGCATACCTAATCAAAATGTAGGGAAATAAGTGAACTAGGTATATGTATCTATATGCATCTTATTGACATGAAAAAAATAATTATTTTAGATGCCCCATTGGATCACCTTTTCATCTATATTTTCCAAAATTGGACATATCAAAATGATGAAGAAAAGGTATCTGAAGATAGATCATATCAAAAGGATATGAACATATGTCATCAAATTCAAACTTCTTACTTTGATTCCAATCTTTAATGGCTAAAAATACATCTTTGACCTCTTTAAAATCCAAAAAAGTAAGACCAGAGTGAGAAGAAGTGGGAAAAATTAATTAGGTAGTTAAAGGTATAGTACCTTGACCCAGATAAAGAGGCAGTACAAAATATTAGGAATGTGTGCATGATTGGTTCTAGTAGGAATATTCACTTTTTGATTTGAGTTGTATTTATAATATATGACTTGTTGTTGGTAAGGTACATGTGGTTTAGTGTGGCATTAATTTGGATGGAACTAAGGCCTAAATGGAGAAGTGTTTTGTTGGGCACTCAACATAACTTGTTGGGATTGTAAGGGAATATACTTTTGATTCCTATGAATCTATCACATAGGGGGAAATTTTTATTGGTTGATTTGCACATGATGCTAGCTATAAGTGGATAATTTTTAAATAAAATTATTAATTGGTTGACTTGTAGAAACATGTTATTTCTTAGATAATGTTGGTTGGATATTAATCAACACTTGTTACAATAGAACATTGTTTACCACCTATTGAGGTGGGGGATTAGTTTCCTCTTGATGAAGTGGAGGGTTAGTTGCCACTTGTTGAAGAGAGTTATTCTCAACATTTTATTGTGGTTCACATGGGTTTTAAAATTTTCTTTGAAATGTACTTGGAATGTTTGAAGGAGGAGGTCGTGGAGAATACAAAATATTACTTTATTGCATGTTGGATTTTACCTGATGTGGGTTAAAATATGCTAATTGAGAGTTATCCACCACATGATATGTAGACTATAAAAGGAGATATAAATCATGATTATTATCTATATTAGTTTCAATTTTGGGTGTGATAAACATATCCACAATTAATGTTTCATTGGAAAACATATTCATATTATACATGGGATATGTAGACAAATCAAATGTTTTTTTTTTAGGATTACACTCCAATAATGTGGGAAATTTAAATTTTAATGTATTAAATAATTTTTATAAGTAGGTATAACCATATTTACTTTTATTTACAAAAAATAAGTTATCTTTGTGTGGGAGTGTAAATTGATTAACCCTCTCCTTTGTCTGACACTATTATGACTTGATTGTAACCTTGATCTTGGATAAATGCAACTTGTTTGTATAATAACATGAGATGTGTTTATTTTTGTGTCATAAAAAAATATAATTAATCTCCCAAAAGATAATGATTTAGAGGATAAACCAAAATAGTCTCTCACTTCTCCTTGTTTCAAGGTCCACACCATTGGCACTGGTTAAATAGTTCACTCACTCATTCAATGACTTGATGGTTTATTGATTATTTGTAGGTTATTATAATATTTATCAGGCTCATAATATCTTATTTAGTCTCCTTATCCATATAACAACACCTATTGAATAAACTCTCACACTAAACTCTTACATTACTCTTGTTTTAATGTAAGTCTCTAATAAAGGTTCATTAGTTTGTATAGTCATTCATTGGTTCTAAGCCTTACTATTTAATTTAATGGTTCTATAAAACTTCCCATGAAATTTATATTTATTTAGGAATCCTTTACCAATTTAAAAACTTCTCAAAGAATCAATTCATACCATAGACCACTTTACTTACCTTGGTAGATAAGATTGTAACCTTTTTTGGGGTTATTTACTCTTATACGAATAAATACAGAGTAGTTTGGAGAATATAATTATATATTATAGTAACTTATATAAATATTCATATTTCCATGAAGTTTCAACTCTAATGTTTTTTTGGGAAGATACGTTTTTAGCCTTTGTTAGGTCATTGTTATGCCTAATCAGCCCTTCTTCACCTCTATTCACACATAGTTGTTAAAAAATGTACTTTATTATACAAGACCAAAATAAAACATTTAAAATAATTTATAAAACATGAATACCTCTCATATTATTTAATTTTAATATTTTTAACTAGAGGAAACACCCTATACATGCATTTTTTTCTCAAACCCTAGTTTAGGGTTGTCTAAGCTTGTGAGTGCTCAAAAGGATGAATTTTGAGTTTTAAAGATCCATATATGGTTTCAATGGATTATGAACATAGTTTAAGGTATTTATCATCTCTAATCACTCTTACCTATCATTTTAATATCATATACATGTATATATTCCTCTTTTATCTTCAATTCTTTATTCCACTATATATGCAGACCCAGTTTATAGGGTTTATGAATATTGTATTAAACATTTTAGAGTTAAAAATGGGTTTTAAACATGGTGAATGATTGAATGGGTCTATAAAAATACACACATACTATTTAATCACCAACCAACCACTTTAACACCTCTACTATAACTCTTTAATACATTTTATATGTTGACAGTCTATGCAAGCATAATCTCAACAAGGCAATATATTCTAGTTTGTAAAGTGGAATGAAAAAAGATGCATGAAATAAATATCCAAATTTAAATAACACAAAAATAATAAAAACTACTAATTAAATCATTAGATTCACCACATTTTTAATCTTATTTCATTGAGCAATCAAAATACAACCATTCTCCTTTTCTATACATAGGAAAACAAGGTTGTAGAACTTCTTATCAAAACTTGAGACTCTTCTTAAATTGTATATTGGGAATTGAAACCTATAATTATTGAATACATCATAAAAAATGACTAAAAAATCCAAAAACATATTATTTTTATATCAACTATAAATACATTAACCAACTTTTGACCTTTCAACGCTCACTAACTAGCAAGTTTGGTACCTTTAAAATAATTACCAAGGTGATGTCTATACAAACATGGTTTAATACCCATGTTAGACACATGGTGTATTATATAAGTCTCTCCAAATAATTTTACACCTTTATGATTCCTTTAAAGTAATATTACACTACTCAACTAGACCAAATACTTTCAAAAATTCAAATTATGAATTTGGCAAGAAAATGACAAATTTTAAAAACTAATCTACCTAGACACCTCTAGACACTTGGAAAACATTCCAAGGTGTATTTCAAGAATCATAACACCATTATAATCAATCTAAACATCATAAGTGACCTAAAAATACTATATCAAATAAAAATTTGTTTAGACAACACAAATACCTAGATTTGGACTCAAGTTTGGACTAAAATGAATGACATAATGGTACAACATGGGTAGGAAATTGGAATATTGGAATAATTTTGAAATGTAAATTTGGTTTATAATAAGAATTTTGGTTCAAATTAGGCATCCTATTGGTGTGGTTTGGACAAGTAACATATGAATTGGGACCTTGTTTTGACATGTCACTTTTGTTTGACCCATAATTTTGACAGAGTAATGCTTCATTATGTTTATATAAAAATGATTTGGATTTATACTTGGTTTGTCTAGTTTGGTCTCAATTATAAATAAGGTTTTGATATAACAATAAAGTAATAATGGACAAGCATTACAAGTTAATTTAATAATTGGATGGGATTGCATCACATACATTCAACCTTTGAAATACTCACTTTGAAAGAGGATATAAAGTTTAAATGTTCATCATATAAACTAATAAAATTATTGGTGGTATTTTATCCACACCCTTCACTCAAAAGGTTCATACAAGTAAGGTGATGTTTGGGGGTTATTACCTTTACACCCCTGTATTAATGAATATTACATGATAAAATAGGTATATAAGAAGCAATCCAATATTGGGCCATTCATGAGAGGTTCTTGTCCATTCGTAACCACTTCATTTATAAGGGTATCAATGAAGTTATATTTGATTTGGGGTTTACATACAATTTTACTTGGGATTTCTAGATGGTCCCTACATACCTCATGATATGTGGGCACAAGTATATCAATGAATAAGTTCAATATCATTTCCAAGATTTATCCTTTTGAGGGTACCACACCTTATCTTAGGGTATTGGAAAGAACTCCCCAAGGTTACTTTCCTCACACCATAATGTGAAAAATATATATAGGCCTTTATGATGCTAGGATTTCACTTCTTAGGAAAACATGTATACAGATAATATTTTCAATTTTCATCAAATACTAATACTTTACATATTACAAGAACCTATTGAAACTCAATCTCTCTAAGTGAATGCCCTAAGGGGTGCATTAAGAAAGGGCTAGGCAGACCATTAGTGCTTCATAGTATTGATGTCACTTATTACCACTTATTACCAATACAAACAACTCATAAAACCATTACCCTAAGCTATTACTCCTTATTTACATACTCCTCTAGTCTTTTCCTACTTTCCATCTTAATTTTCCTCACCTTATACCCCTTTTAACATTCATTTATACTAGGTCAATTGGGTTGACCTTGTATAGTTTTATACTATACTCAATCAACTAGGTCAACCCTATATAGTTTTGGGTAAAATTCATTTAGGGTCTAGGTTGGCTCTTGGCTGACCTAGCCTGTGACCTAGTGAATTCTTGTTCAAAACTATACTAGGTCGACATGGTCGACCCTATTGGATAAATTTTTTAAAAGGGATTAGGGTTAAATTAACCCATATATACAAGATAATTTTTTCATTATTTCATGATCAATCAAGAGTTATTATTCATTTGTGCTTCTTTACAATTTGATCTTTCATCATTATATTTGAGGAGCCTTAGCTTAGGGTTTCTACTTGAATAATCTAATATTTTGGATAAGTCTTGGATGCTTTGGCCATTTTTAGTGATCCTTACAAACCAAAATAACATCTTATTAATCCCTCTTTTGCCAAAGGAGAGATTGAGTCTCGATGGGTTCATCATTCAGGTAAGTATTTTCTAACTTTGCTCCTCTCTTAGTAGATAGAAGTAACATAAGTATTGGCTTAAAATAATATTACTCTTCTTATTCCATGTATTAGGGTCTTGATCATACATGGATTAATTGAGATTCTCTTATAAATGTTTACTTTTATTATTTCAAAGCCCCACTTTGTGCCAAAATATTTGGTGAGCACTAGATTAGATTTGTTTTACTTGATATTAGTTTAGTAAGATATCAAAACATAGGACTCCCTTAGGGTTATTACATGATTATTCTTGACTAGAAACTTTACAACCCTCCCTATCATATTGTACTATGGTAAGAGATACCCTAATCAAGTCTGGTAGATCCCCATATTGGTCATGTTCCCAATTATCTAATGTGTCCCCAATTGGAAGTGTATGGTATGATCTATCTTCTCTGAGTTAGGAGTGATTTATAGACACGATATACTTTTGATTGCATACATTCAGGTGAACCTGATTTGAATCTCACCCTTATAGGTTTTATTTCACATTTTTCATTTTTTATAATTTTATTTTTATATATTTGTGATACTAGATTGATAGTGTTGATATAATTATAACTTCTATGTGTAGTTTTAACACATAGTCACATTAGTTTGACTCTATTATGTTCATGTAGGTTTTTCATTAGGTACAAGATACTAAGTCAACTTTATCAATAAAGTATGTTTTCTAAACATCTAGATAGACTAATAGGTTGAATCTATTGACAAAATACACTTTCAAACTTCCAGATCAGACTACTAGGATGACTCTATTGACATAGTACACTTTCAAACATTTAGATCAGACTACTAGGTCGACCCATTTGAATATGTAAATTTATAGAATTCCATAAAACATACCAGGTCAACCCTATCAACCTAGTACATTTTAAAAGCTTTTAGCAAATAGAAAACTACAAAGCTAAGTTGACCCAATTGACATAGTTGGTAGAATTTACAAGTACAAATTAGGGTACTTCATCAACAATCTCATTTTATTCTACATCCTCCAACCACTAAGGTTATTTTCTATCCTTCTCTGTCATTTTTTATTCATTATAGTTTTATTTTTAATAGTTTGTAGTCTTTGAAACTACCCCTGTATAGTCAACTAGGTCGACCATGTCAACATAATTCTATATTCTATATTTTGTCTAGAAAACTAGGTTAACACTATTGATGTAGTTATTTTTTAGACCCTTACTTCCATAGTATAAAATCACATTTTCAACTCTTTTCTATATTCTATGTATACACTATCATCAAAATCAACATGGTACTATGTTTCAAATTTGGAATTAACACTTATATGCTAGTAATTAGCTCACACTTTCATTTCTTGTTTCTTGCATGCTTAGAATAGATCACATAGTCTAATTAGGTGGTTTTTCAATATACCATTTAGTTTCACTATTTTTTCTTTTATGCACACACTACCAAATCACAAAATCTTAAAACACATTTTAATAATTATCTACCCAAGGCCTACCTACTTGGATTTCATCACCAAGGGAGAAGCAAACTTGGTTTTTTGGCCAAGTATAAACATGTGGTTAATGGTAGATATTGGCTAAGCACTATACACCTTATTACTATGGTGTGTGAAGTGAGAGGGTAGGCCCTAATACCAATCTAGTACCATTTCCAATATAGATCCCTTTCAGCCCAAATGTCCTAAAACCATCATTAGATTTATTTCTAGTTCCTTGTTTATAGCCAAATCCCTATCACATCTAGAATCACATTATAATAATATAAAAAAATTCAAGATGACCACTAGATTTTACTTTCCAAGTCGATTGCTTTTTCTTTGCTCAATTATATGTTGTATTGGAAAAATTTGCATTAGCCAGCATTGGTACAAGGTTTTTTGTTGTTTGCCTCAATTGTATCAACCTCATTGACCCAATTGGTTGTGTGTTTCCTTTAATTTATTTAAAAATTACTTGCAAAAATTTTCCTATTTCATTACACACTATTCTACTCGACATAGTCTCTTACAGACTATCTATTTTCACCTACCTACAATACTAGGTCAACTCTATCAACTTTGTATATTTTTTCAACTCTTAATTCCTATACTATGTCAACTCTATCCACTCTATACACTTTTTCATCTCCTATTTCCTATATGAGGTTGACTATATGGACTCTATATAATTTCATTACCTATTTTTTGTACTAGGTTGACCCAATCAACTCTGTACCTTTTTCTCCTTTCCCTATTTGTTGACCCAATTATTTGTTTCTCTTTCTTAGCATTTTTTTCATTTATATCAAGTCATCATGAAGTCTCCTATCATAATATTCTTGGATAGATTTAATCCATTTAGATACTACATGGGATGTTCATTTCTCCCTCTCTTTTCCTCCAAAGATCACCATCACTCTTGAGCCACCTCTTCCCCTCCTTCATCCATGACCTATAACATGGTGTAAATCACACCCAAAAATGAAGTTTATGGGTCTAATCATTTCTATACCTACCATGATACTTCTCATCTTTAAAATCTTCAAACTAATTTGAGAGTAATTGACACAAGTTTAATCAATAATCCCACTACTAATCCATCTTCTAATAAGCCTCCTCCTAATACCAATTTAGAGAGTTCTCCTACCAACACCAACCCACCTATTGATATAACCAAAATTCTTGCCTAAATCATACAAAAAATGAACATAATGCAAAAATCTAACATTAATAAAATGATAGAACTCCAACATCATTTTATTAATATAACTAATCAACCTCCAACTATCCATCCTCAAGTTAATCCCAATTACATTCCTCCACCTCTTAGAGATGCCTCAGGTAATGTTATACCTCAACCCATAATGAATAACAAGATGCTTCCATATATTCAAATGAGCCTTTAGCTCCCTTCATTGTATCCATTTATACTAGTAACATATCTCCAACTATCAAGTATGATGGGACTAAATACCCAACTTCATTTCTCAAAGCCTTTGGCAATCTTTACAAAGAATGGATTCAAACTAATACTTTTACCAAAATTAAACTCTTAGTCAAAACCTTCACTAAAAATGTATTAGAATGATACAACCAATTATCCCAACATTTCATTTGGCAAGTTTAAGAATTGGTTAATCCTTTAGTTAAAAAATTTCAACACAATGATCTTCTCAAAAATTATCTTAGCCTCTTCAACAATTGTAAGTAATTTCCCATTGAATCAACTCATGACTTTATCAGAAGATGGAAATCATTGGCCCATAAATCCCATGATAACATGACTAATGATAACTTTTTCAAACTCTTTATAACTGATTTGAATCCTTATCTTCAGTATAAGGTTCAAAATTTTCCTCCCCAAACACTTAATGAAGCTCTTGATCAAGCTAAACATCAAGACTTTCTCATGAAGCAATTCAAACCTAATCCTAAACTTCTAAAAGGATATTTCAAAATATAGAGAAATTTTATCATTGGTAATAGTTGATAAAGCAAACCCAGAGTTACTAAAGCCAACATCCCTTGATATTTTCACACACCACTTTATGTTCAGTAAATAAAACAATTTTTACCACCCTCTAAACCTTTCACTTACCCTAAAAATCCTCCTAAGTGGTATGAACCTAATCAATTTTATTTGTTCCATGTTGACATTGGTCACTCCATGAATCTTGTAGAGGGATCACTAAATTTTTTGTATCTTATATGCTTTGTGATTCATTTAATCATGAATACATGATCAACCTTCATTGTCAAGATTACACCACTAATTCTCCAAAATGATAAGTTTCTAAAGCTTCTACCTCAAATAACCAAAAATATTTTTCCAATAATCAACCAAATACCAAGTATGTTTGTGCCATTGATGCTAATTGTGATTGATATTATAATAATTCCCAATATGTTAATACTATCAAGGTCAACTATCATCACAAGCTAGATCACAAAGATCCTTTTACCAAACCTAAAAAGACATCTTTATAAGAACAACTTCTCAAAGATACTATAACCACAAATATAGTTTAGACATAAAGAGGCACTTCCTCCTTCCAAATCTCCAACCACATCTATTCCTTCAAAATCTACTTTACCTCCTAAAATTCATGCTGGTTCTTCTAAATCTCATTGGAACTTTATTGAAGAACCTAACTCTATGCCTTGTAATATTAAACTAATGGAGTTAGCTCATACTTTCCCCTATCATCACAAGTTATTTATCTAGTAATTATAAGAAATTGAAGATCCATCCTCTATAGATGAAGAACCACCTTCTATTTAGCCTCCACCTACCAACGTGCATACCATTGAAACTGTGTGTTCTTATTTAAAACCTTCTATTAAATTTCTTGAAGAAGACATTATCCATGATGAAAATATTTTTCATGGGGATGATCCATCACTCTTTATCAAAATAGACATTAATACTACCCTTATCCGTAAATTTCTATTTGATGAAGGCTTTGGTATTAATGTGACATCTTTGTGGATTATCCAATAAGTTGTTTATAATAAGGATCATCTCAAGCAAACCCATATTACTTTTCATGTTTTTGATAATACTAATCAAAAACCACTTGGTTGCATTTGACTTCCATTAACTATTAGACCTCATACCATTTAAACTAAGCTTATGGTCTTTGATTTACCATTATCTTATTATATAATCCTTGGTCACCCATGGACTCATATAATCATGGATAATGCTTCTTCTGATAGCTAGTTTATCAAATTGTTACATAATGTAAAACAATATATGTATGAGGATGATCCCAACCCATGGAGTATTCAACTTCCTAATCCCAAATCTTAGTAGTGTATTCATACCATTCCTAATATCAATAGTGATCATTTACTCAAGTTTATCAACATCAATCCTAGTTTATAAGTTACTCTTGCTGATTCAAATGATGATGAACCTAATAATTTGAAACATACACTACAATACTACCAAGCTACCTCCCAACATTTCATAGTGGCTTCCTCCTTTTTAATCACCTCAGGACCATACTATTCCTCTTATGTATGAGATCACTGACTTTCCCTATCCATACAATGGTTAAGATCCTTATTTACCTAAAGATGTCTTCACTTGCAATGATTTTGGAGTGGCCAAATTATTTGAAGATCCTCTCATCATGTCTCCACGTGCATTCAATAATG
Organism: Torreya grandis; assembly: GCA_037957365.1. Classification (NCBI taxonomy): domain Eukaryota; kingdom Viridiplantae; phylum Streptophyta; class Pinopsida; order Cupressales; family Taxaceae; genus Torreya; species Torreya grandis. The sequence goes on from JARHVA010006856.1 coordinate 72,883, forward strand.
TTTGGATTTCATCTTCTAAAACTCTCCCTAATTTTCAAGCATGTATAATTTCTCCAACATATGATGATAGTTATATAATGGCCTAAACTCAATATCAAGACTTGGAGGTCTAGAATTATGAGAAAACCTTAACCCAAATACATGATTTTCACCAAGATGTCCATACCATTTCTACAGATAGTGACTTCGATCCCAAAGGTTATGTTCCTCCTACCAATTCTCTACTTGTTGATATTCCTTAGGTGGTAGAGAAAATTATACCTTTCAAACCTCTAGATATTATTGCATCTTATTTACCACCTATAGATACCATCATTGCACTTGATCCTTCTCATATCACTAAAACCAATGACACTCTAATCCCTTCTGATCCATCTACCTCTCCTACTCCTAAGATTATACTAGATGTTAAGGCAATTATTGTTTGTCAGTTACATTCTTAGTATGATCACCATGGTATTAAAATTCTAGATCTTGAATTAGATGTTGAGTAATATGGTCCTTTTCCCACCTTGCCTAGTGATGAATCTATTCTTGAAATAATTCATGCCTGAGAACCTCAACTTATTCAGTAACATCATAAATTTGGAAACTTTAAAACTAAAACCCCTTATTTCAAAAAATTCATTGCTAGAAACGATGCCAAAGATAATCCAATTTTTTCTTTATTTAATGTACCATATCATTTCCAAGATGATGATACTATTCTTATCAAACAAACCACTGACATTGAATATGGTACTCCATCTTGTCCTCGACCAATTATAGATTCTTGTGAACTATCACCTACCAAGTATGATAATTTTAGCTTATTCATAAATAAATATCATGAAGTATTCACTTGATATTATGAGGACATGCCTAGTATTGATCTTAACATTGTGGTGCATAACATTATTACCTATTTTGATGCCAATCTCATGTGTCAAAAATAAATAAAATTTCCACATGAGGTTTTTGCCTTATGTCACAAGGAAATCATCAAATTTATTGATGGTAAATTTATCAAACTAGTGGATTATTACAAATGGGTTTCTAACATTATTCCCATTCAGAAAAAGGTCACTATGGTCATTCACATTTGTATTTATTTACATAATCTTAATATCACTTGTATTAAGGACAACTTATTTTTACCTTCGATAGATGCCATTGTTGATTCCATAGTTGCTTACAAAATGTTATCTATTATGTATGGCTTCTTGGGTTATAATCAGATCCATATTTCCCTTAAGGACCAACATAAGACAAATTTCACCATGGAATGGGGAACCTATTACTCCGTCAAAATGCCTTTTGGGCTCAAAAATGCTAGATCCACTTACCAATGAGCAATGACTCACATCTGTCATGATCTTATCCAAAAAATTGTTGAAACTTATGTGGATGATCTCTTACTAAATCCAAAAGTCTCAAGAATCATCTCTACAATCTTGCTATCATATTTGACTACCTTCATAAATACTGGGTTAGACTAAATCTTTACAAATGTGTCTTTGGTGTTGTAATCATACTTCTCATGACCCTAATCCTCCCTATAATTACACATCAGCTCACATGAAGACTATCAACCCTATTTATCCCTCTTTTATAAATCCACCACCTAATTAAACCTCTACTACATCATATTGTTACCCTTCATACATTCTTAGTCTATATTGGCCTTTTTACACATAAGACAAGCCTTCTAGAAACCCCTTAGGGCCTTTTAGGATCTTGTTGACTAGCCTAGGCCCTTTTCTGACCTAGGTCACATCTTGTGTGAAGGAAACCCATGGATTATGCCACATGTTTCCTTCACCAAATCTATGGCTTAGGCCATGTCCTAGGCAAAATATGCCCTAAAGTGCCAAGATGTACCCAAATGTTTAAAAAAAACTAGTTTTAGGTCTTTTGGTAGATTAGGGTTGGGATATATGCCTCATTCTCATTCATTTGACACACTCTCCTATCTCTCCACACTATTTATTGATTCTTATTCCCTATCCTAAATCTCATGCCTTATTTAATCTCTCTTGACTCATTCTTGGCACTCTTGAGCTGGATTGGTCATAGAGGATCCCATATGCTACTACACATTTGTTTGGAGACTCCATTATTTCTCTTAGTTATTCCTACTTCCTTATGGCTTGATTCTATATTCTAAACATGGAATTTTACCTAATTTTTTCACTTATTTTGAGATATTACACCATTTAAAGTTCTCACTTCACCTTCTTATTTGCTCTTAACTTTTGCTTTGGACTTCAACTTGCACATAGCTTGGTCTTCCTCCTACTTTGATTCCTATCTTGGATTCCTAGTTGGTAGAACATCTGAGCATCTTCTTTAAGCTTGATCTAAGGGAAAATTTATATGCAAATTGAAACTCCATTGTTTTTTGTAGTGCATATGCTAGGGTTTGAATTGTTTTAATGAAATAGTTGTTTAGTGCATTGCTTAGAGTAATTTCTAAAGTTTATTACATTTTAATATGGTTAAAGAGTACTTTCATTGCTTAAAATATTTTGCTATTTCATATCATTAATCTCTTGGGAAACATTACTCATTACATATTAGAGATATACATGCTCAAGACAAACTAGAAAACTTGCTTATAAATTCTCTCTCTTGCTAAACTAGAACATTGCATGGTTAGAAAATAGTAGTATTGATTTGGAAAGATAACTCAAATATATAGTAGGCATGATCTTGAACCCTTTCTTAAAAATGCATTTATTGATTAAAACATATTTCATTTGGACTAAAAGTGCCTTAGCTTCTAGATTTACTTTTTAGCTTTTTATCTCTCCATTTGGTATTATTGTTTTCACTTGGTTTATACAATCAATAGTCTAGTCTTAATTACTTGATTTACTATGGTTGGACCCACTAGAGTTACTTGCATGATTTGTGTGCTTTTTCATTCTATCCCCAACTTGGTTGACAAGTGTGTTTATGGCTTGGTACAATCCAACAAACCAGACAACCACTATAGATCTCCTATAGCCCATATAACCCCTGAACCTTTTAGCCTCTTAGTGGTTTGCTTTATCACACTACCAAACACTGGTGGTTATATTTCAATTCTTGGAGATACATTCTAGAACACCTAGTGGTACCTCACATACATGTTCATATAATTTTTTATCCCATTTAGAGCTCTCTTAGCCAACTCCCCTCTGTTAGTTTTTAGGATTTGATTTTATTTATGTTTTGGCTCTCACCTTGGTTACTTTTTCCTAATTTGGTTTTGTGTCTTTCTCCCTATTGGTTCCCCATCGGTTTGCCTTTTATATTATCTTACGTGTTGTTTGTGCTTCATTTCATCCATGGCTAATCTCCCACCCTTAGGATGTCAATATTGATGGATTTAAGGTCCGATCCTTGAGTTCACTAATGGGAAAGCCATGTTTACAATGAAACACCATAGATACCATAGAATCTAAGAGCTTTCCTCGACCCAACATGGTATTCTACACCCTTTCATGTTTGAAAGGGAACATGATTGGAATGACTATAACCAATAGATTCAGTCTCAATTTTACAAGTCTTAGCTTCATTTGTCTAAGGATGTTTCATCTTAGCATCATGCCATTCCTCATTCACCTATTCAAGGTGATGAGGATATTTGTGTGTAATTAGGACCTAATACACTATGTGTGATCATTGATAATTACCATAGACATATTTAGGTGAATGAAATGATTAATCATCCCCCTAGGAGTTGGTGGTGTGCTTCCTTTGAAAATAGAGCCTGTACCCACTCAAATTTAAGTGCCTCAACTAGCTCTTGCATGATTTCCCCACCTCTTTCCTAGCTAAAGACTCTAGAGCAAGAACATCCTCATATCCATTATATGGGTCATAGATATTATAACTCAATTAGGTATCCCCATCTAAGGGGTTATTCCCATCCTCCTAGTCCTTTTTTTAGAGTTTCTAATGAGCATGTTGATTTTGATTGCCACTTACCATATAGAGATCCGTGGGATTCATATTGGGAGCATCAAAAACCACTAATTAACCCTCATATGATGGAATGTGACAAACATCATGGATAGATTGGTCATCACAACCATTTACATTAGTACACCACATCTTCCCATCATCCCTATGGGGACCATCACACTTATCATGACCATTACCCACTCTATGGTAGAGATTTTTTCCATCATGAGCATCCTCCCTATCAAAATACACCTCAAAACCATCCTCCTCATGGTCATGGTCATGGTGATGTCTATGGGAATAGGCAACATCATCACCATCACAATCCCCCTCTCAAAGTTCATCACCAACCTGATATCAAACATGCTTGTGAGGATCTTTGTTAGAATCCTCTAGCCCTATGGGTGCATGTTGTTCCCCTTCCTACTCTTATCCGTAAACTACCTAAGTTGAATAGGATACAGGAATCCAATCCCATAGAACATTCTATGGCATTCATGATGGAGTGTATGGATTTGGAATAGCATGAAGGCATGATTTTGAAGCTCTTTGCTCATTTTATATGACCTAAAGCTCTTATCTAGTTTTAAACTCTATTGCCATATTATTTCTAATTTCTAGCTCATTTTAGATGACTTCCTCCACTATTTTAATATTTGTATACCCTTTAAAATCAGCTTCTATTCACTCACCTCCATGACATAGACCAAGGGTGAGTCAAAATTTGATTTTGTGCATAGATGATGCTCAATTGTTCATATGTGTAGGACTAGGTTCTTGGATAACCAATTTTATGATTTGTTCTTGGAAGCATTAAGGTAGGAGGCTCACCTTGAGGTTCTCAAGCATGATCCTACCTATTATGATGAAGCTATTAATGAGTTTTTAAAGATCAAAGTGTTTGAGGAGTGCATAGGCATGTGGCCCATCCCTTCCCAAAAGTCATCCTCTTTGCATGATCGTAACCATAATGCAACTACCAATGGTGACATTGATTCTTTTCTTGAGAAGAAAGATGAGAAGGACAACTATGAGGTGAATGATTTGAGTAAGAAGCCATTTAAAAAGAAGGCTTATGAATTAAGGATAGTAAAATAGTAGATGGTGTTTCCTTATGACCCCATGAAGTTTTATAATTTATATCAGATTAGGGGGCACGATGATAAAAAGTGTACCACCTAGAATTCTAGTGGGCAAGCCTCACCTCCATCATAGAGTTCTCCACTTTTAGAACCTAACTATAAGTTCAATGTTTTCAAGGAGCCTCTACCTAACCAAAATAATGAGAAGAATAAAAATAAAAAGAAGAAATCAAAGGCTAAGGCCCCATGTTATCCTTCTTGCTCTTTTACCTCTTCTTACTCCTCTTCCTAGACTGACCCAATAGGGAAAGATAAGTGTGAGAGTAACAAAGTTATTGCTTATATTGACATAGCCTTTACTAGGTATGAGTGCTTTTTCAACATGTGTTCTAATTAAACAATTAACCCTATTAGAGAGATAAGTGGTGTTGGGCCCCCTATCCAACCCATAGGGGTAGGAAATCCTAAGGTCAGATTTGAATTTAGGTTTAACATCCCTCCACAAGATAGATAGTGTCCTTACTAAATCATAGAGGAGTTACAGGGCCTCTTAGCTATGATATCTATTTGTGACCTTCTTCACCTTTATGCTGAGCAAAAGGTCCTCATATTTGATATGCTTGGTCTCTATTGTTAGGTTTCATTGTGTGATGATGTCAAAGTGTTCTTCAACTCTGATGCACATGAGCACCTTTATCCTACCATATTATCTTTCGACCCAACCTCTTTCATAGACACTTTATTTACTATAAAGAGGGCTCATTTACCTCTCTATATCAAGACTTCTATTGATGATTATCACTATAAGTAGTGCATCATTGATGAAGGAGCTATGTTGAATAACATGCCCCTATGTGTGTTTAATGAGCTTGAGATAAGTCATAATAATCTCTCTAATTCTCACCATAACTATGTTGGTTTCAATAATGACACAATTACACTAGTGGGGAATGTGAAGTTTTAGGTCAAGTTTGGCCCGAAGATAGTTGAAATATAGTTTTATGTGTTAGCCCTTGATCTTTCATACAACATGCTTCTTGGACATATTTAGACCATCACCATGTAGTTTATCATGTCATCCATGTTTTACATGGTGTAGTTTATGCATGAAGGTGAGGTTCACACCATGGAGGCTAACCCAGATCCCTAGGCATTACTTTATGCAAAGATAAAACCCTCAAGTGAGGATTTGGATATCTCCTTATGGGGGTATATAAATTCTCATACACCCTTTATTTTTGAGTCCCATTTCTTCAAGGATAAACATTTCAACCCAACTGAGTATCGATCAGTATTTATTCCTTTGGAGTTTGGCATGCATCGACTAAATCACTCTTTGGATTCAAAATGCTAGGCCAGCCCATATATTTTTAGAGATATCTTCCAAGATGTTTCTCAGGATGTTGAGCTCTCCCTTGTGTCATGATTTTCCCATCAGAGTGTAGGCTCTCTCCATATGTCTCCTACTGAGACCACTAGAGTGTTTGAGTTTAATCTTAAGTGTTATTTCATTTATGTTATTACAAACAACCTATTCAAGGAGAGAAAGTCTTACACCAAGATAATGCATGATTTTCATGAGTATCATTACCCCCTTTATTTTCTTGGTTTGGATATTTATCTCACAAATGGACCAACCCCAAGCATTCCTATGGTGAATGTTTTGGTGGCTAAAACTAAAGTGTTAGATGATTCACTCCCTCCTATGCCTAAGTGTTTTGAGGAAGGCAAAGCCATAAATTTTGAAGGATCTATATATGTTAACCTTGACACTTCAACAAGGCCTAAGATCATAAATATCAAGATTAACTTTACCTATATGGAGTTGGACGTTTTAGTCACCTTCTTGCAAAAATGTTTGGATGTATACACTTGGGAATACACTGATATAAAGGTCATGGATCTTGACATAGTTGTCTATTATCTTGTTATGGATAATGGGACCTAACACATTTGGGAAAATAAATAACCAATGGCTCTTAATGTCTCTTAGTTGGTCAAAGCATAGATTGATAAATTCATCTAAGTTGGCTTTATCCAAGATGTTGACTACCATTGATGGATTTCCAACATTGTTCCCATTCTAAAAAAGAATGGAGCTATTCATATTTTCATCAACTTTAAAGATTTTAATATGGCCTACCTAAAGAATAAATTTCTTATTCCTTTGATAAACCATATTGTTAATTTCACCACTAGTTTTGAGATCATGTCCCTCATGGATTGTTTACCTTGGTAGAACCAAATCTAGATTGTATCTAAGAACTAGCATAAGATGATGTTCACTACCCCATGGGGTACCTTTTGTTACACCATCATGCCTTTTATTCTAAATAACACTAGGGCCACATATCAGTATACCATGACCCACATTTTCCATAAACTTATCCATAAGATCATTGAGTGATATATTGATGATATCCTTACTAAATCTTACAAGAAGGATGAGAATGTATGAGACCTCAAGATCATATTTGAGAATCTCCAAGAGTATCACATCAGTCTCATCCCCAAGAAGTGTGTTTTTGATGTTTTATCTAGAAATCTTCTTGGCTTCCTCATTTTTTTTAGGGACATTAAAGTGGATCCTGATAAGATCAAGGTGATCCTTGAGATGCCTCCCCCGTATAACCTTATCTAGTTACATTAATTCTTAGGAAGACTCAACTTTATCAGACATTTACTTTAGGAGTATGCTTACAAGTCCATACCCCTCACACATCTCTTATGCAAAGAAACTCTATTCTTGTGGTCTACTAAAGTCCAAGTGGATTTCAGAGAATTGAAGCATATGTTTAATAATCCTCCCATCCTAATGGCACCCATTAAGGGCCATGATATCATATTATATACCAATGTCATTGATATTTCCATTAGGATCATGTTAACCCAAAAGGACAACAATGGTAAGGAGAGAGTTGTTTACTACATCTCTCACACACTGGTTGGCATTAAACTCAACTAATCTCTTATTGAGGATCAATGCCTTTCTCTCATCTTCTTTATGAATAAGTTGTAAAATTACATGTTGGGAAAGACTACCAACATGATTATCCAATCTGATCCACTTCATTACTTGCTCAACAAAATAGATCTTGATGATAGGACTATAAGGTAGATCATTCTTATCCAAGAGTTTAAACTCTACATCATTAACCAAAAGTCCACCAAGGGCTTGGTTGTGGCTAACCAACTTGCTAAGTGCCCACTACCCAACCCCTAATACAAAACTAGTTGATGATGCCTTTTTTGATGAGATGGTCTAATAAATTGACTATGTTGAGGTATTTGAGTCTGATTGGTATCAAGACATTACCCATTACCTTGAAGATCAATCTTATCTGATCACCACTTCCTTACAAGAAATATATTAGATTTGTAATCTTAGCATTTATTATGTCATCATTGGTGACATCTTATTGAAGAGAGGTCTAAATGGTGTGTTCATGCAGTGCCTTACCCATGAAGATATCACTCTCATGCTTGAGGAGTCTCATGGGAGTATTTGTGGTAGCCACCTGGGAGGGCAAGCCACTGCTCAATATATTATTAGGATGGGCTACTATTAGGCCACTCTTATTAAGGATGTAGTCCAATATGCCAAGAATCCTAAGATGTGTCAAGTCATAGGGGATGTTATCAATGCCCTAACTAACCTCTTACACTATGTTTCTACCCCTTGGATTTTTTTTAGTTTAGGCTCTCAACTTCATCAATGAGTTTAAACCTACCTCTTCTGATGGCCATCATTGGTTCATCAATGCCACTAGTTATTTTATGAAGTGGGTTCAAGCCATTTCTCTTAGTGTCATGTGTGGGAAGACTGTCACCAAGTTTATCTTAAACCAACTTATTTTTAGTTTCAAGGTTCCCACTACAATTATGGATAATAATAGCCTAAGCTTCTAAATCCCCAATATGTATGAGCTTATTGAATGTTTTAGGTTCAAGATCCATTTTTTCTCTACCCATTACCCCCAAGGAAATGGGAAAGATAAGTATTCAATTAAAAATTTGAAGAAGATGCTTCTCCATACTATTGCCTAGTCTAAGAGAGACTAACATCTCATGCTCTATCCTACCCTTTGGGCCTATCAAACTAGCTTTTGAATGGCCATGCGGGAAACCCCATACACTTTCATGTATGGGTCTAAGGTTGTTATTACATTAGAGGTCTTAATCCCTTCATTATGGGTTAAAACATTTGGGTCTCTTTTTGATGAGGACTAATGTGCCACTCACCTCACCCAGCTTAAACAATTAGATGAATCATGCATGACCACTCTTGAGTACAACTAGGCTTATCATCACTATCAATGCCACCAATTCGAGAAGTTGGTGCACCCTCATGAATTTAAGGGAGGTGATATGGTCCTCATTTTTGATAAGGAACAAATTAAAAAGGTAAAACTCACACAAAAGTGGTTTGGCCCTTTTGTTATCACCACCTCTCTAGAGAATGGGGCTTTTCATCTCTCGACCCTTGAAGGTGAACCCCTATGGTACCTGATCAATGGGTTTCACCTCAAGACATTTCATGTCTATGGCCTACATAGCCCTCTAAAATATTTAGCTATAGTTGTAAGGTGATCCTTTCCTCTCTTCTATCATCACTAACCTCTATGCCACTAGTAAATGAGTGTGTACATGGGTTATTTATTATCATTTCCTAAAATCTAATTACATGTACCTAGTAGTTTATATCAGATAAGTCATACACATCACACACAAAACCATATACACACATGTGTTAAAAATGAGAAAACCACTATATCTATCCCAAAAAAACACATGTTTTTATCTAGGTACATCACATGGGCTCACACTTACCAAAAACTACCACATGCATGGCTACATATGCACAACCCAATTAGCCTATTATTGGGTGATATCTATGATAGTCATGATCTAGGTGGAACTATAAATCTCTGCCTCTTATCTAATTGAGATATAGTCTCCTCTAGTGTAACTATCTAGTCTACCCTCGCTCTAGGTGCCTCATATCCTCTAGGCTACTTTTAGGCTAGCTCAACCCACAATCAATTGATCTCAACCTCTCCTGTCACTAGTCATGCAATAGTATCTACTATATCCCCCCTATGGTTTTCCATAGATTCATCATGACATGCTAAATCAGCCTCTAACTATAGAATCTTATGTCATGCCCTTGCTAGATTGAGTGATGATTATGCATTCACCCACCAGAATTGAGTATGTGGATCTACCCTATTATTAGATGTGGAACCTAATTTTTAAGTGGTATTACCACCACATTAGGAAATAGATTCCTTATTAGTAATTCCATTTGGGGTCTAGTCTATCTAGGCTGGTCTTTTGCGCACACACACAAAGCATATGTGTTAGTTACATATCATCTCTTGCAAAGGATGAGTACCAAAATGAAGTGATATCTATCAAATACACTTGTATTACCTAACATTTATAATGGATATTATAGCACTCCTAAAGGTCATCCTCCTCCTAGTGGTGGTGGTCCTCACTATGGTGGACTCTCTCCATCATTATCCCTTGCTTTATCTTGGCTACTTGCTGGGCTTAGCCCTAGTTAGCCTAGGTTATGCCTATCTCTTTCACCTCACTAGAGCCTCTCTCCTTGGATGATGGTATTATCCTTTTAGACATCAACAATCCTCCCATCCTAAGTAGGGCTCTACCCTAACATCCTCTAGCCATGCTATAGACCTATAGGGATAAAAAACATAACTAGACAATAAATCTAGATCCAAGGTGGTTCACACATGCCTCAACCTATCTATGAATTTTACATCCCATGTCATACCCTTTTTCATTGTAGGGTATGCCTCACTGCCATATGGTGTCCTCAGCCATGTTAATAGGAGCTTCTTATAAGCCTAAGACATGAGTAAGTTGGGTTGTGTTAATATACCTAACCTTATATGCCAAGTATGATCCATCTACTAGTACACTCTACCTAGGATATACTAGCCCTAGTAATATCTTTTTCATCCCTCTACTTGTTAGACAACTCATGTCCATGAGAGTGGTAGTCATCATGTACTCTATCTAACATAGAGCCTCCTTGCTATAGTCCTTACTATCATTGTCCTAAGAGTGGGTAATCCTAGTGATAAGTATGTGATATTCATGCTATGGTTGTTTTAATATGGGTAGGGTCCCACCAAGTGGAGATCGATGCTACTATATCCTGCACTAGTGGTAGCTTTATCTCTCTACCCATCGACTCTACACTATAGAGTTGATAGACATCTAAATGTTGAAGATGGACTCTAGATCAAGCCCAGTTGGAAAATATGTCTCTCTGGTACCCATGTAGTCATTAATACATTCAATAATTCCATAGAGTAATGTAATGAGGGCACATGTCCTAGCCTCCAAAGTCTTTCACTCTCTAGGCGATCCTAGTTTACCACAAGTAGAGCATCTACTTCCTTGACCAACCATACTAGAAATATCTCTCAGTTGGTCACCTCACATGAACCATATCACTGTATTGGTCACTCTCACACCTATAAAAGTCCTCCCTACTCTATCATACTAACTCCTTTACATGTCTAAAAAAGTAAGAAAATAGGCAACTGGATTGGCCTATCGATCAAAAAATGAGTAAGAGTAAGTAAAAAATAATGTTTTTAATCCATTTGGCTTATTTTCTCTCTCAATTCCTATTTTATCCCATTTCAAGACCCCCAAGGTCCTTCAATCTCCTCAAGGCCTATTTGGAGGCTTTCCTACCCTAGGCCATGACTTTATGAGCAAAGCTACAACTTACATGGGGATGCCCTAGGGACCCCAGGGTTCATCTTCCCTTGCTCCATGGGCTATAGTTTGAGCCCTTGTTGGTCCCATTCTCTCCATCTCACTTATCCCACCATTTTGATACTTTTTTTGTATAATTCATCCACTGAATCATCTAAATAAGTCAAAACATGTATAAGGCCTTACAAACACCAAAAAAATGAATAAATTTGCAAAAATCCATTCATAAAGCTTACTTAGACCATCCTATGCATCTCTAACATTATTTCATGTCCTCATTATTGTAAAAATATATTAGGGTGAAAATAACCTCTTTTCTCTCATTTTCCTCATTTTATCCCTTTTTCTTGCTTTTTATGGGTCCTTTTTGAGTGTTTTACCCATTTTGGTGTTTCAGACCATGAAACCTCTATCTTAAAGGTTTTGGCACATTACAAACATATTTGTGGCATCTTTTCTTAGTTTTGAGGTTTTCATGGGCCTATTCTAGTCCCACTTTGGTTCTTGGGAGCCCTTATAGGTCCCCATTGATGTCTTGGGTTTGTGCCCCATTTTGTGGACACCCAGGGATAGAAGTTACTTGATGTGCTTCTTTTATTTAGTCATTTATCTACTTTTTCATAGTTAATATATTCTAAATCCCTCTCTCTCTTATTTTTCATGGTTACAAGTAGGGTTATAAGCTAGCTATAGTGGTTTGGGACTTGCTCTAGTCTTGTTGATTGGTCTTCATCTTCTTCAAACTTTCCCCACTTTCCCTTTTTACCTCTCACCAGGGTTAGTGTTGGTCAACTACTATGATTGTGGATTTATTTCATTATTTATTTCCCTCATGCAACTCCCTTACACCACTTCAATTTGAGATCACATTTACATAATTCTTAGTCTTACATCCTTGAGCCCAGTCACAATGCACCTCTTAATGGTGATTTAAATAGATGGTACCAGTTAGGGAAACCTAAGATAGGTAGTTGTAGCTTGGGTTATCAATGATAAATGGGGCCATGAATTTGTTGGAGTTTGTTTCCTCCTTATCAATGAGATTAATAATGCTATGGATTATCATGGAATCATTGGTCCCTTGATAGATGCCCATGAGTTAGGCATGTGCTATGTGTAGTTAATCTCTAACTCACTCTTAGTTGTGTGTCAACTCACTAGTGTCTATGCCATCCTTAGCTTTAAGTTTATCCCCCTCTTTGATGTGGTTCACAATTTATTCTCTTTCTTTGAGAATGTCTAGTTCACCCATATCCCTTATAGGGAGAACACTAGGGCTGACACCATAGTGAATGTCATTTTGTATAGTATGATTTGATTTGATATCACTTGCATCCCTTCTTTACAGGAATTAGATTTGGAGTTATATTTAGAGTTGGATTTGGATTTTTGATTATGTAGAATTTGCACTCCCACCCATGGATTATGCTATCAACTTCTTTCACTACCATCCGTATCTAGTAAGTTAGGTAATGTTTCATATTATCTTTTCCAATCTTTCTTTCCTTTTCTTTGGTTTGGATTTTAGGTACTTCAAAACACTCCTTGTTCATTCAAATATTTAATGCTTGTACCTCGAGGGCATATGTAATTATACTTCTCATGACCCTACTCCTTGTTCACTCAAATATTGAATGCTTGTACCTCAAGGGCGTATGTAATTATACTTCTCATGACCCACCTACTTGTACCTCTCGTGTATCATATTATTACCTTCTATACATCCTTAGTTCACATTGGCCCTTTTACACATAAGATAGGCCTTTTAGAGACCTTCAGAGCCTTTTTGAGACCTGGTTGACAAGCCTAGGCCCTTGTTTAACCTAGGTCATGGATTGTGTGAAGAAAAACATAGCCTAAATTTCATGTTTCCTTCACCAAAACCATGGCCTAGGGCATGACCTATGCAAAACATGTCTCATGTGCCAAGATGAACCCAAACGATAAAAAATGACTAGTTTTAGGTCTTTTGGAAGATTGGGGTTGGGATATATGCCTCATTATCATTCATTTGAGCCACTATCATATCTCTCCACACTCTCTATTGATTTTTCTTACCTATCTTAACTCTCATGCCATCTTGAATCTCTCTTGATTCATTCTTGGCACTCTTGAGATGGATTAGTCATAGAGGATCCCATATGCTACTACACATTTGTTTAGAGACTCCATTACTACTCTCAATTGTTCCTTCTTACTTTTGGTTTGATTCTATCTTTTAAATTTGACATTGCAATTTATTTTTGCACTTGGTTGGAGCTCTTACACCATTGCAATTTCTCTCTTCACCTCTTCCTTTACTCTTAGCTTTTAGTTTGGACTTCATTATCATTCAAGATCAATCAAAATATTTCCATGCCTTACCATCAAAAATGTAGTGTTCAATCTAAATCCACTAACAAAATAATACAAAATAAAAATCTTTAAACTCACATGGATTGACACCTTCATCTATATCCTTCTCTTTGGGCCTATCTAACTAGTATACATACTGTCATTGGGGAAACATCATTCTCTCTAGTCTATGGTTTTGAATCAATTTTTCCATTAAAAGTTGAGCTTCCATATTTTAATATATCTATTCATGGTATAATTCCAAATGAATAATTATGTGAAGCTCACTGTCATGCCCTGGATCTCCTTGATGAACATTATCTTTTTACTTTGCAACATAACTACCAATAGAAGGCTCATATTGCCAAATAACATAATAAATGTGTTAAAATTCACACATTTAATATTGGTGATCTTGTCCTTAAATTATATTACACTCATGATAACTAAATTAAATACGCTAAAAAATTATGGGGCCCCTATTTACTCAAAGATATTCTTGGTCCAAGTACCTATTGCCTTCAAACCAATAAAGGCCATGTTTTCAAAGAGTTCACCAATGCACAATTCCTCAAGGAGTATTTTGCCTAATTCTTCCCTTATTTTAATACTTTTATATGTTATCTATCTAACACTCTCTACAAGATATTTACATGTGTATCTCCCTCTACAATAGTTATCTCTTTTCACAAACCTTAGTCCTTTATGATCTTTTAGTTTTCTATTTTTCTCTCATGAGTGTAATTGTAAAACTATGAATAAGACCCAGTCTTCCTCATGATGTACCATAGTATTATTTATTCTCATACTCTTTTTACACACTTTTTGTATCCCTTGAGTTTATATTTTATGATTTCTAGTGTAAGATCATGGGATAGGACCTGGTCTTCCTAAAAAAATACCAACTTCTTCTCATTTATTTTTTACATGCTTTTTGGCACCCTCATGGATTTCTCTTTTGTGAGTTGCAGTGTAAGACCATGGATAGGACCTAGCCTTCCTCATATATTTACCATTGTATTATCTCTTCTCTAGAATGTGTTTTTGATATTTGTTCTTAGTTTTAGCTTTTACTTCTTTTGATAGATGGAATTTACACAACAAGCTATGATAGCATGTTTTCCTCCATTTACCTCATTCTTATGATAAGGAATCACACTTTAATATCATTGTATCCCTTTTTTACCATTTGTCACATGTTTTATGGTTTGAAGTAATTAAAATTGTTACATGTGTCATTCCTCTTTATTTCCTTTCCTTTCACTCCACATTGGATAAAACAAGGTTGAAGTCAAGATAGCACTTTTATTTAACCTATATTTAAGAGACTCTTAGAACCCATGGTATTTAAAGTTCTCTTCCGTAGAAACCAAGTTTCAAGTATTCAAATAAAATTCATCTTTAGCACCCATGTTTAGTTTTATGAAAATGTATGGAGGAATAGAAAAATCTATCAAGAAATTTAAAATCCAAATCATTTGAAACAAAAGGCAATGATATATAAAAGGAAACATAGAAATTTCAAAAGTCAAACATCACACCAAAATATGTGATTACAAGAACATCTCCTATCTCCAATTGAATCTCAAAATCCATAGTTGCCCTCACATGGAGTCGAGGTTCATTAGGGTGTAGTAGGCCAATATATTAGAATAGGATAATTAAAAAAACATTATGGTTCCACCCACTTTCTCATGTAAGTAACCAATATTTGAAGTAGATTAACAACTCTGTAAGGGGTTCTGAGCAATGGGGAACACATTGTGGGAAGATAGGTCCATTCTAATTTTCATGCATATATATTTCATGGGATGATCTATATATTTCATTTATTGACCTAAGACTTGTGTGGCTAAGAGAAGTTATTTAGAGTCCTTAAGGTTGATAGTTCTCTTATTATGATAAACCTAATTTGAGTGTCTTGACTTCGATAAAGAGTTCCTTTACCTTGGTTTTTCCTTCATTTTCCCCTCCTCCCATTTCATTTCCCCCTTGATAGGCATGTGAGATTCTAAATCTATTTTCCCTTATATATGCCCTCTTCTTCACCTCTTAAAAATATGCTAGCATTAATTTCTTTCAATTTTATCTATCCTTAGAGCAAAACATTATGTTTGAGTAACTATGGATTATTTTCTTTACACCATAGATTCACATTCTTAGACTTATTTTTCTTTCCTTTTTACCATTTTTCATTTGTTGTATCACCTTTTTTTTGGGCACCTGAGTCTGTTTTCCCCTTTTATGCACCTTTTCCATTTTTTCATGAGATAAGTATTGTTATTGCTCACTCATCAATGTCATTTCACCATTTTTTATTTTTGCTTGCCCATATTTGTTTAAGTATTGTTATTGTTTTCACATCAATGTTTGATTACCATCCATTTTACATGTATCCTTGGCTTGACTTGGTGAGTTTTCCTTTCTTACTTAACATTTAATTATTTGATTTTTTTGATATTTAGTAGCTTTAGATTATTGGTTACCTGATTTAATCTTATTTTTTGACTTGGTCATTTGGTCTAACATAGAACTTGTCACCCTAGCTTGCCAAATTTTCAATTACATCTCATCCACATAGCACTAGTTATCTTGGATTTTCTATGTTTATTTATTTTTTCTCTTTATTTTTATATTTTTAGGTTGGTCAAAAGTAGTCTTTGGACCCTACACAATCAAAAATAACAAGACAACACATAACTATCTAATGATAAAGGTAAGTCAAGGTATGCGTCACATTTACTTTCTAGTTATTTCCATTTCGATCATTTACTTTTAGTTATTTTTGCTTTAAAATACAACATTTTTTTAGCCTCAACATTATGTGTTCTTATGTTCTTTCTCGAAGGACCATCCCCTATTGCACCTTAGTGACACATGATGAGCTTCGAGTGGTGAATATGTACATATATATGTATATGTATATATATATATATATATACATACATACATATATATATATATATATATATATAATTTTTAACTTTTATCAAATGTTGATGCTTTACATCTTGTAAGAACCTGTCGAGACTCAATCTCTTTGAGTGCACTCCCTAAGGGGTACACCACAAGAGTGGTGGGAAAAACATTGGGTATTCACATGATTTTTTTCCTTTATTAACACTTATTACCAATATAACTAGATCCTAAAACCATTCCCCTAAGATATTACTCCTTATTTACATACTCTAATATTTTCCCACTTTCTATCTTTATTTTCCTCACCTTATACACCTTTTGATAGTCAGTTGTACCAAGTTGACTGGGTCGACCTTGTATAGTCTTATATTGTACTAGGTTGGTTGGGTTGACCTTGTATAGTTTTGGGTAAAATTCATTTAGGTTATAGGTTAGCTCTTGGCTGACCTAACTTGTGACCTAGTGAAATCTTGTTTAAAACTGTGCTAGGTTGACTAGGTTGACCTTGTTGGCCAAAACTTTCAAAAGGGATTAGGGTTAAATAGACCTATATATATATATATAATATCATTTCATCATTATTTAAAAATCAATCAAGATTTATTATTTGCTTCTATTTATTTACAATCATCTCTTCTACCATTCTACTTGAGGAGTCTTAACTTAGGGTTTCTACTTCAAGAATTTAGTCTTGTGAATAAGTCTTTGATGTTTTAGTCTTTCTTAGTGATCCTTACAAACCACAAAAATATCTCAAAAATCCCCTTTGGATAAGGGAGATATTGATTCTCAATGGATTCATCATTCAGGTAAGTATTCTTTAACTTTTCTACTATCTTTAGTAGATAGAAGTAGCATAACTATTGGTTTCAAATAATATTACTCTTATTATTCCATGTATTAGGGCATTGCTCATACATGTCTTAATTGAGATTATCCTATACATGTTTACTTTTATTATTTATAACCCTTACATTGTGCCACAAGATTTGGTGAGCACTAGATTAGATTAGATTTAATTATTATTAGTTTATTAAGATATCAAAACATAGGACTCCCTTAAGGTTCCCTCCATAACATAGTGTATTATGGTAATATATCCCCTAATCAAGTCTATTAAATCCTCATATTGGTCATGTTATTAATTTTTGAATGTGTGCCCAATCAGATGTGTATGGTATGATCTATCTTCTCTAAGTTATGATTGATTTATAGACCGGATGCATTTATGATTGCATACACAACACACCCCAAAATACTTATGGAAAGGTGAAGAAATCCACCCCACATATCCAAATGAAAGTAATGGTAAAAGGCAAATAAGAACTTTTACATTTATGAGTCACCCCAAAAATGGAGAGCATACATGTAAAAAAATAACCCCACAAGATAATCAACCAACAAGCAAACCTACAAGAAATTATATAACATAAAAATGAACAATTTTTTAATGACAAAATTGAAATGTGAATTCATTTTAATGCCCAAATATAAATGTGAAGTAAGATTAAAATTTTTGACTAAAAATAACACTTATTGGTCAAAGGTCTTGTAGATAAAATGATTATAAGTTTTTAAAATGTGGTTTTAAGCCATCAAGGAGCTTGAAGGATAATTTGTTTAAGTCTTGGATATGCACAAAATGATGATTTCATCATTTATCAAGGTGATCTTATCATTTAGCAAGGTGATCCCACCATTCTAATTAATTTCACCAATTCTAAACAATTTCACTAATTTGAAACTTGCACAAGAATATACCATAAAGTATTAAAGTGTGAATTCATTGATTACCAAGATGATTTCATTTTTTTTAATGTAAGTTTTTCATTTTGACTGAGATCTCACCATTTGGGGTAAGATGATTTTATTGTTTAAAATTTGATCTCATTGTTTTGTCTATGATTTTGTCATTTTGAAAATGATTTCATTGATTTTATCAATGATCCCTCCATTTTACAAGGTTATTTTGTCATTAGACACAGAAAAAATGGTTAAAAGGCAAATAATACAATTTCACTATTTTGATGAATATTTCATTGATGTTGTCTACGATCTCACTGATTCATAGTGTGATTTCACTATTTATACCTATAGTAATAATATACCAAAAGTATTAAATATGTTAATTTGATTACTAGTAGGTAAAATTATATTTTTGAGGGCGAGTTCACTATTTAGTAGGGTGAGTTCACCATTTACACTTGGAACTAAGATTAAGGATTTTTTTCAAAAATAAAAACTATGGAATTAATCTAGTTAGTAGGTTAATTATAGTAATTAAAAGAATTTAAATGGTCTATAAGATCTTGTCGGATGCATCTAATCCTTTGGGTCCCACTAGGTACACCATTATGTAGATAAGTAATCCAAGAGAGGCGAGTCAGTTGTTAGTGAATAAAAATTAAAAAAACTTGAAGACATAGTATCTCAAGCATAATCCTTAGGTTGAGTTATGTGGAAAACAAGAAATAAATTTAATTGGAAGATAGATAACCATAATTTTTATCTCTCTTGAAGATTCTCTTGAAGACCTATCTAAAGAGGATGAGATCAGCTTGTATATGTAGAAGTCTTCATTAATACTTGAATTATCATGTGAGAAACATCTCTCCTCATCTACATCTGATTTGTATTTATCTTGGTTTGATAGTGTTAAATCTCCTTGTGTGATTAGTAAACATAAGTTTACATGGAGAAGCTTCTTGAAATGAAAGGTGTGAGGCTCTTATTTATATATTTATGGAATCATTATGAACCATTCATCTCATCTCAATATGGAGGTTTATGGATCAAGCCTTAAATATATGATTACACATAGGAGTGTGTAAGAGATGCCATTTAAGTATATTTGGATTATGTAAATGACATTGGATGAAAATTAAAGTCATTGGTCCTATTAGAGTGTGTAAGAGGGGTGTAAGAAGAAGATTTTTTAAGAAAGGTCTAATAACTTGTCTTGAGTGTGTAAGTAAAATGTAAGACATGTCATAACATTTGTTTTTTTCACACTTTGTTTGATGATATCCTCCATTTATAAGGCAATATTCCAATTTTAAATTTAATAAAATAGGATAATTCTAAATCTATGGATTTTCCTATTAGAAGAATGACTAGGCTTAATTAAGTGGGATTAATCAACAATTAGAAGAATGTTGTCTTTTGTAATGTTTCCATTTGCCAATCAATTATTCACTTAATTTCCTTGTGAAGACACTTGCAAAGGGTTTATTTAATTCAAGATTCACTAGATAATATCAATGATTTAATATGATGCATTGCCCTAATCAGGGATGTGCCATTAATATTTTGGATTTAAATAGTAGTTATGTGGATAAATTAGGTCTAGGGGTGATTTCCAGTTAAAACTACATGTGATTATATAAATTCACTCTAAATGTAGTTTTAGACATAGAAGTGATTAAAAATAAGTGCCTATAATTTCTTCCTCTATAAATTATTCTTTTTATGACTCAATCTCATCCACCACTTATGGTGCAACAAACAAACTCATGTGTTCTATAATAGAGGGAGAGGTCCTCAATGTAGTGTGTGATCTAGGTATGCACATTATATGTTGTTTTGGGATCTCCTATTGCATCATGACTTGCTCTATCTCTTTTTCTTGTAGAGATGCCTATGCTACTGAAGAAACTATGGTATATTCTCTTCAAAATATGGCCATAATTATGTGTTTTCTCTCTTCCTCCCCAGAGATGGTGTTAATGATGATTGACTCTAAAAGTGAGGAAATGTCAATCCATATGGTTTTTAGGATTTTATTTCACAATTTAAAATTTCAAGTTGATTTCTAAAATAAAATATCCTTCTCTTCCTCCTCATAGAATCTTATACCTATGTCTCTTAACTTATATTTATAAACATCATCGATAGAAACTTTAAGTTGTACAAGATCATACTCAACAATAATCTTAGGGACATTTTTTCATTGAGCCAGGGGTTAGTGATATGATTATTTTTATTGTGTGGAATATGTGGTGTATTAATCTACATCAACACAATTATTTTTCCCTTAGAAAAATCTAATGGGGTTGCATATGTTATAGGAGGTACCTGCACTTTAGCTTGAGGTTATATTGGTAGTGGATGTTACATGTTAGTTTATAGATAGTTATATAAACCAGATATTAATGTCATAATAATTCATACTATGCATCTATAATAGTAATTAAAAAGGGTAAAAAGGGATCCTTTCTTTAGGTAACTCAGGAACTCTTATTTGAATGTCATCATGCAGCTTTGTAACAACTACATGTTTCACCAAATACTATATAATACCTTTGGAAAATCAAGGGTGTGAAATGATGAGATATTTAAAATTGAATCACAATCCATTTAAAAACCCAATAGCTAAAAATACCTAATCATCATTCAAACAATGCTATTAAATGTGGTCATAGGCCAAAAATTAGCATCATGTGTGGTAACACTGTTGGGAAAATTTTAGTGTATTAAACCAATGAATAGTATTAGGAACTCATTTTAAAATCCCTAAATCATTTCATTGATGATATTATAAATTTTTTGGGTTATTTTGGATATTAAAAAATACATCCAGTTAGATTCCTCTTCTAGTTGGATCATTTGATATGCAATATCAATGACCCCTTGTGTAGTTTGTCTATTTTTTTTGGTGGTATGCCAACACTACTTGGTAATTCATTAAGATAATAATCTCACCACAACATCATCTATTGAATCAATAGTGATCCATATAGATTACATATTATACTTATATTTTGTATCAGAGTTAATGGGAGGGCCTTATTTTTGTATGGCAGAAGAGATTTACCTTGGGTTAGAAGTCTTGTTGCTTGTGTCATTGTCATTGGATTGATGAATATTATGACATCCTTGGAGATATAGATCACAAATTAATTATATAAATTGACAATTTTAATCATAAATTCATCTAATTAATCAAATATAGGGAGCTTGATGATTCATTCCACATCAGATCCTCATAGAGGTGTTGGAAAGCTAGGGATCCTGGTTGTGTTGTTGTGGCTTGGTTGGTGACAAAAATATCAACTACTACCATATAGATAAAATCAAATGTATTTGGAAATTAATACCAAATTTTAATTATTAGAATTCTAATCCCAATTTATTATTTACACACATATATTAATGGAATCAAATATTGTGATCAATCCATGCTAATTATTTGATAGACCCTTGGTAGATTAGTATAACTCAGTTTATCATTAATACAAATTTAGTGATTATGTGAAATTAAATTTCATATGTATTTTATTCACAAAGGGTTTTAATGGTGGTTCATTTAATATGTCCTTGATTATATAACTTTCCTTCCCTCCATTCATTTGACACATCACATTTAATTATGTTGAGTTGTCTTCGTACAATTATGTTAATGGTTTGAATTCCATCGGTTGTTGTGATATGATGTTATCCATGATGTAGGTAGGTTAAATTTTTTAGTTTAAAACATTCTTTTTTGTGACACACCATCATTTATTCTCCAATGACTTTCCTTTATTTCACATTAACTATGTCTAGCACACCAATATACTTTGGGAAAGATGTAATCTTTGGAGTATTGTGTAATTAACCACTTTTTTATTAACCAGTTATTAACTATCCTCCATACCATTTTTTTCAATGGCACCTTCTCATAATTAATTAATTTACCATATGTTAACCTTATGAAAAAAAATTGTGCATTGCTTTGGTGTTTTCCTTTGGCATTTTGTGATGTCCAATTTTAAAAAATGTTCTAATAGCATGTGATGTATAGATCACAATACACATAACCACACTAAAAAACCTAAAAAAGGATAAAAAAATATTAGATGAAACTAAAATCCTAACTACATGGTGCTACTCAACACCTACTCAATGTTTTGGCATGATACTATAGAGATCATTAACTATAAGGCTTAAGCCTATAGTCAATAATCCACCCTAGTAGGATGGTTTCTTGAATTTACATTAGCCCCATTTTTCCTTATTATGATACTTCATGGATGATGTATTCCCCTTTCCATTGAATGTTTAGTTTACCTAGATGTTCCCAAAATCCAATATCATACAAAATATTGTCTACTCTAGATAAAAATCCTTAAATCAAAAATTGTGATCATGACATATTCTCATACTCTACTTATTTATGTCCAACATCCAATACATTATCAACCTTATTACCTCCATGTGAGTTAGCTCGAAAGACCTTGCTTGAATTGAATCTTGGTCTCTTAGTTATATTATCAATATGATTCACAAACTCAAAACTATATGTTACATAGGCATCATTATTTTTATTCCATAAACTAGTTGAAATGGAGTGATCCATATGACATAATTTTAATTAGTCATGTGTGCCCATAGGATCATGAGAATTTTATACTCCCAATCATCTCTATGGACATTAAATATTTTTGTGAGCATATTATCCAATATATTTTGGGATTATTTTTCTTGTCCATTTTATTGAGGATGGTATGTTGTGTTTTTGTGGTGTAAGGTCATGAATTATTCTATCAAAGCCTTGAAAGTATTTTTGAGGTAGTGTGTTCCTTAGTCACTAACCAAATTCACAAAACATCCAAACATAGTAATAGTGTTTTCATACAATAACTTAGTTTCATCTCTTGTGAAGCATCTTGGTATCAAAACAAATTCTAGCCATTTAGTGAAGTAATCTATCATATTAATTATGTACTTAGCACTATTGTGTTTGTTTAGTAGATTAATAAGCCCTAAGAAGTCAATTCTCCATTGTTAAAATGGTTTTAATGATAACATTGGATTCAATGAAATTTCATCCCTTCAAGAAAAAAAATGGTGGCCTATAATAAAACCTTCAAGATTTATAGGTAAATCGATTTTGAGATGGTGTAAAATTAGTTTAGAAGGTGTATAATTTTGTAAGTGAATCATGTTGTGTAACATGTCAAATCATGTCTATACAAATTTAGATACGGTAGTTATACACGTGCTAATAAAATATAGGTATATAGATGGGGATCTTAAGCATTCTTACTCTAGGCATGATACATACAAACATCGACATGATGCAAATGACCATCAATATGATGTAGATGACCAGTGACATGATGTAGATAGTCATCAACATGATAATAATGTGGTGTTGTTGAGTGATATAAATAATATAGAACATAATAACTTTGTTGAATGATAGAATTACTAGAAAATGACAACTATGTTATCAAAAAATAACATTTCTATCAATCGATAGTGGGTTGTCATTAGATATCATACTGTCATTCAATGGCAAATGTTGTCGAATGATAGCTATGATACTAAAATACAATGATGTTATCATTAGATAGAATAACTATCAAATTAAAAATTTTCTATTGAGTGTTAATATTATTATCCCTTGATAGCTATTTTTTCATTTAATAATAATGCTATCGAATGACAAATTTTATACTAAGTGATAACATTATTATCACTTGATAACTATGTTTTTATTAAGTATCAATGATGTCACTTAAAAACATAACTATCATGCCACATCAATGCTACCATATGACAACTTTTCTACCCATCAATAATAGTGTTTCCACTCGATAACATAGATATCGTAGTAATGCTATTGAACAACAACTATGCTACGAAGTCACATCATTGTTGTCACTCACCAAAATGTTATCATTCAAAAATGATACTACCAAATGATAGTTGTGATTTCATTCACCAACTATTTTTTTAGGTAACATTTGTGCTTTTGGGTGTCAAATTTATTTTCAAGTAGTTGACTTGATGTTTGGCACACCAACATCATGCAATCATCTATCTACCTTTCTTATATTATATATAGTGTCAAATGTGCCCAAATTTTGGAAACATACCTTTATAATAAGATATTTATTTTTAAAAATTAGTGAGTTGACTCTAATAATAAACTACCACCCCTAACATTTAGGTGATTCTATGTTATTGGCTACCCCACAAACTAGCCAAATGCTAACTTTAAAAAATGGAATATTTGTCAATTAAAGAAGATTATTCAATTAAAAGACCTAAATCAATTTGATTTTTCCTTCTTAATATTTTACAAATGTTGTAGTGGTTTGTTACTCTATGTACATTTGAGAAAAGGTAATGCCACCATAGACCACTATATATTAAATTCCTCACAATAAAATCACCTATGAAGCATATGCCTATAATCCTCTAATGTGTTTCCTTGAATAATTATGATTTCTTATGTCATTGTTCAATAATTTTAGAGACACAAAATAAATGGGAATCTAATGATTCATCTTGGAGTTCATCAAGTTCCTCTCCATTATGTATTTAGTTCAAATGGTTTAGCCCTACATTTTCTCTCCCTAGATACACATTGATTTTGAGCTAGTATTCTTGAAACAACATCAACCAAATAAATATCCTCCCTCCTAACATGCACTTATTTACTATATATCACAAAGCCTAGTGATTAGTAAAAAATTCAAATGGGGTTACTATAAAATAGTGTATGAATTTATGGAGTGTGAACATTTTTAGAGCTTCATGTTATGTAGTTATATAATATTTTTTATATCTTAGAGTTTTCTTCTTGTTAAATGAATGGGGTGGTCTAATCCTCTATCTCTTATCTATGCTCAAGCAAATCCTATCATAGTTATTGAAGCATCGACATGAACATGAAATCGTTTTCTCCAATCATGAAAGACCAATATATAAGTTATTACTAGCATTTGTTTAGATCCAAAAATGTTTCATAGCACTCAGTAGTCTATTCTAACCTAGTGTCTTTGCATATTATTTTCTCCATAGGATCATATATAGCTGCGTAGTATTTCGTTAATTTCATATATTACCATGTATCACCAAAGAATAATCATACCTCTATAGAGCTTATAGAAGTTGGCATACCCATAACTACTATGATTTTAGATTGGTCAATGGAAATACTACCATTACATACTATATGATCCAAAAGGACACCAAAAAATGTAAAAAATAAGTATGTATTTAGGTTTAGCACAATATAAAAAGTTAAGTAGCATTAAAACATGAACCACTATTTAGATAGGTGTTCTTTGAAGAAAGAAAATACAACCCATTTTTTCAATTAGACTTCAAAAAAATCATAGAGGAAGTCTTTATAATCAGTAGCCATAGCCCTAGAATATAATAGGAGTATTCCTAAAACCAAAATTTTTTACATTTTATTAAAAATATCCCTATTCCATTATAAATTTGGATTTGTCTTGATCTTCTATTGTGATTGGAATATGATGGTAGCCACTAAACCCATATATAGAAAAATGTACTTCATGTCCTAAAATTGACTCAAAGAAATCATCTATGAATGGTATTAGTAATGGGTCATTAATATAAACATCATTTAGTACATGGTATCCCTTCATCCTTTTATTTATCTATACTTTTTAGGCTACATCACCATTATGATAACCCAATCTATTTTTTTGGTACTAGATAGAGAATGCTTGTTTCTTGCATTTGGTCTAATTCAACCATTAACCTTCATGTTTGGGTTTAATTTGTATGGATGTTTTTTAATAGTCTATGCAAACTCCTTTAGATCTATATGCATCTTACCTAATGACATATCTACACATTTTACTTTTACAAACTTTGTTGGAAATACATCCTAATAATATCTCAACAATTGCAATCCTTATGAAATTTTTTATGCATCTAGTAGTTGCCTAAAGTCACAAGTTTTGGCTTAGAATCTGTTCCAACATTCCCTACCAATTTATTTCATGGAATCTAGTATATTTATTTTGAGTCCCTTGGAATCGAATCTTATAACATTTATATATCCTTATCCTAAAAATTAAGATTTTATAGTTGTTTGTCTTCAATTTAGTCTATGATTTTGGCTTTAGGATCCTCTACTTATTACTCTAGCTCAAAAAATAGCTTCAAATTCATATCTAAGTCACTATAATTAGACCCAACATATTCCTTGTTGATTGTTTGATTACATGGTTTTATCAGTAAATGTTATTTTTGTTTACTTTCCTTATATTTGTGAAGAGTTGCGTTCAAATCCTTAGCTAGTTCCTCCTATGAAGTGTATTCATGTGTACTTTTGAGATCCTCTACTCAGTTGTGACAAAATTATTTTCATATTTTATATGGTTTTTGCACCAATGGATTATCATATTTGAAGACAAATGTTTAAACAAAGTTTTATTGGACACATGGGCAATTATTAGTCCCCCTTCTATGTTGTTGATGTATGTATGATGTTGATGGAAGTAAACCCAAGTTATATATGCATACATGTACCCAATATTTGGGTTATACACCTTATGTATAATTTATATATACACATATGGATATTTATTTTTGGACACTTGCCTTCTTAGAAAAATGACCATTTTTCCCTGATGGTAGGTGGTACTTGGAATCAATCTTGCGATAATTCATAAACCTCATCCCATTACAACTAATTTATCCTATTAGTTGCCCACTAAGTCACAATAATTCCATTTAGTGTATATTTTAGTGCACTCACCCTCTAGTTTATATTGGTCACATGACGTTCTAGTGTAAATTTGAATTGATTCCAATAATTAGTTGTAAAAATATTGAGGTATTTGTTATTTTGTGTAAAAAACCATTTACATCAGACGTAACATAATATTTTATTTGACCCAATTTAGAAATGTGGGTATGTTAATCACCATTGATTGAATATTTAGTTTACAAGTTAAATTAACTTCTTTTTCTAGCTCAATATAATCCATTTTTATCACACCTTTGTATAATAAATCCTTTTTGGACCCTGTTGTTAATCACACAGAAGGTGACTTACATTCTTTTATTTGGAATTGAAGAACTTATGCCTTTGTTATCTTAGGTTTGGAGGAAATATATTCAATTTGTTATATCTTATTTTGAGGCTTTGTTTCTAGATGGAAAAAGTGATACTTTGCAGTTCATAGTGTGTAATACTTTGATTATGTGCCCACATTAAACCAAATATTATATTTGTAGGCATATGGTAAATATGGATCTTTAGGTATGATGTTCAGATTTATCTTAATTTTTTTTAGGGTTATAATAATAATTTTATCCCCTTGGTGTGATTACAACTAATTTAAAACTATATTAATGGTTATATGACCATAATAATACTAGTTCTTACTATCAACATAGGGTAATGCATTTCATCTATTTCATATCAATTATCTTGAAATTGACTCAAAATATTAGGTAGCAATGTTTTTATATATCCTCCATATGATTGATAAGTTCTATCCTCTCAAAGTCTATGATACTTATCATTCTTAGACTATAACCAAGAGTTCATCATCTAATAGATTCCCAGGTGGATTGAGGGATCATATTATTTGTTATTCAAAAATCAAATATAATGTTTAATACTTTGTATCCTATCAATTCAGTATCCATGTGTGACTCAGTATCTCAAGGATTCTTAGTTTTCACATACCATACTACCATATCAGTGTGCTATTGAGCTCTCTTTGTGGATTAAAATAGGTTATGCAAAATATTTATGATATTATATGATATTTATTCATTCCATAGAGTGCTAAAAATTTATAGAATATTGGTCAAGGCAATAATTTTTCCCTATTGTCTCATGATGTACATAATTTATCCATACATATATGCATCATTGGTTATGACATTACCATCCAATGAAGTTTGCTATTGTATTTTTGATATAAGTTGAGCTACTTGATACACCAAACCCTTTTATACCTTAGGGTTAGGATATTTATCCCATTAGACCTTTCTAATTTAGTTTTATTTTGGCATATATAATGGTGTCTTTCCTTGCTCTACCTACTATTGTCAGGTGACTACTTGTAATAATGCAAGATCCCTTAGGTGACAATTTATCAAGTTCACTTTTTTCACAAGCTCTTTGTTGTCTCTTTTTCTAGTGTAGGATAATCTTTAGTGTGGTGTTATCTTAAAAATTTGAAATAAACATAGTACACATGGATTTTATGATTATTTTGGAAATTATATGTGAAGTGGTTTTATTCTCCACACAAATATCAAATAATTGGTTAATGCCCCTATCATTAATTTTTTATATGATTTCCTCCTTAATATCCATAATGAAATCCTCCTCTATATCCCACTTGTCTTTGTTGGAAACCCAAACCTTGCTATTACTTTCCCTCATATACTCATTGTCACTAAGTGGAATCACATCCATTTTGTTAGTATACATCATATCCCTTGTATGTTACTTAAGGATAAGATCAATCCTATCATGATTATTTGATGTTGGGGTGGCATAATGTTCCACATTTATTGATACTAAGGAGATGGAGTCATCCATCATGTATAGTATTAATAATAATACAATGTCCAACCTGTTAAGGCATAGGGTTGATATTGAGGTGAGGTTGGTACCCATCCAAGGAAAACCTACATCATATATTTCATGTCTACATCTATGCTGAAAATCCTAGGCTTTCCATAAGGAATTCATTGTGTTACTACTATGAATACATTCTTGACAATGTCTTCAATTATTTGAGTGGTCAACAATATTTTTCATCATGATTGTGCAAATTACATAAGTTACAATACAAAGTCTGAGATTATTGAATGTATTATTATAAGAGATGAAATTTTTAGTCACATGCCCTACTCGATAAGAGATATCATAGAATTATATCTTAACTTTTGGGAATCCATTATTATGGTTCCCTTATTTTACACAATCTATACACTATAGTCCTAGACTAGGAATAATATTTTCATGAAGCTCATCTATATTGTACAAAATAACATCTATCTTTGAATTAATTTTGTAGCAGGCTATGGAATATCCCCATAATCATGTATTTGGTCCACATGGATCACAAATACTTAAAAATTTAAATTGATATTGAACTACATTTGAATAATTATGAACCCAATCTAAGGTCACAATCCTTATATAAATTATGTGGCCTTATTTGTATCTTAATATAGAATGTCTAATTCATTTATTACATTAGAAAATCTACAATCATAATCACATACTAACTTGCCTAATTTTTGTTAAATATCTTTCAAGTTTAGATTATATGACTCACATATTTATTAATTTTGATTTCCTTTAACAACTTATATTTTAATTTTTGAATGCTCAACTTGAGTGTTCTTGTTATAGATGAATTTTCGAGCTTTGCATGTTAAGGCTCTTATGAGCTGACACATTTTTGCATCATTTGTAAGTACTCCTTTAGCCTAACATTTCATCTCATAGGTTAATAAGTAATAATCAAGGTTAGAAGACCCATCATGTGGTGTCAAGGTGACAAAAATCATGAAGTTAGATCCATGTTTCCTATATTTTCACTTTAAACTATTAGTTTTGGACTAAACTTTACTAGTGTCTTAAAAATTTCTATTAACTAAAAACCAACTTCACTAAATATATTTATATCTAGTACTTTATTAGTGTCTACACTAATTTTTCCTAGTTTATTTATGAAAAAATAAAATAAAATAATATATACCATCTTATGCACTTTTAATTCTTATTTATATTTATAAGGTAGGCATAGTGGATGTGTACTTGATGCAGGAGCATCCTTCTAAGGATGACTTGTCTTGTGTTTGTTTGAATAATTTTGATTTGATTAGATATTTTATAGTCATATATCATGTTTAGGTTATTTTAAGGGTGTTATTAATATTATTATACCCTTTGGAATCTTTTCCAAGTGTCTAGGTGAGTTTAGAGAGGTTAGAATTTCAAATTAGCATTTTCTCACCAATTTTAATAATATGAATTTTTGAATTTGGGAAGTAAATATAGGTTTTGTAGGAGTGATTAAAAGTAATAATAAAAGTGTAAAATGGTTGATGTGGCTTATTGAATACATGACGTTTATATACATGGGTCTTAATTCATATGTGTATGAAATATCGACCTTGGTATATGTTTTAATGTTCAAAATTGCTTGCTAGTGATCATTGGGATGTTCAAAATCAGTTAGAGCAATTGTAGGCTATAAAAAATGTTTCAGATTTTTTCATGTTAATTAATTTGATGTTTTAAGGGTTTCAAGTTGTAATAAACAAGAAATAAAATTCCTTATTTTTTGTAAAAGGTGGTTGCAGACCCTATGTACATTATTTCTTGTGTTAAAGAAAGACTAAATATGTATTGTATCTTGAAAAGGATTGTATGAAAGCTTGAATAATTTATTTTTTATATATGTGGAATATTATTGAGTAATAATCTAAATAAAATCAATAAAGGTTACTTAATTTTAAAAATGAACTATTTGTTCATTGTGTTTTGTATTGAAGATAAAAGTCTGAGTATGCATCTACAATATGGAAGATTGTATGGAATTTTGTAGAAACATACTCATGATTGGTAAGTTAGTTTTAATCTTAATTAAAGTTAATTATGTAGTTTTATGTTTTTTACAAGGCATTCCATTACATATTAGGTTTAAAACCCTGTAGCAGACTGTGTCTACACATAGTGTTTGACCAAGAACATGAGTTAGTTGTGTAACAAAAGATTAAAGGGGGAAGTATAAGAACTTGAAAAGGAATGTGGGGGTTATAAAATATTATAAAATTAATTATAGTAGTGTGAAACTTTTTTTTAAAGGCAAACACTTCAAATTTATCCTTCTTAGGTAGGTGGCAGAATATTTTAACCCTGTGCTAGGGTTTAAAAATACAAACCTAACTTATAAGAATTTACACCAATTGAAATATACCAATCTTTGTAATTATATATAAATTAAAGTCTACTCATGTATTTTGAAGGTTTTGAAATAGTCAGTATGGTGGAGTACATATTTATGCATCTATGTCATAGGGTATTGGAGGCCTAAACAAAGCCTTAAAATGGAATGAAAAGGTGAACTTTGAGTAGATTATAGATAATAAATTTCATAGAGGGATAGAAAAAGATAGAGGGTTATATAAAATATCTAAATTTTCTCAAGAACAATCCATACTAGTTTGTACCATTGTAAAAGGCCTAAACAAAGGCTATACTATAGTCTGTTAGAGTGAAAGAAGGTATATATGTTGTGAAATATGTATTGAGAGGTTTTATGAGTTGGATAAGGGGTCAAATAGGAATATCATGACTATGATAAAGATCATAAGAAACAATAAATAAACATTGAAAATTAGAATAATACTATGAGATATATAACCTATAAGTCTTAACAAAAGTGAACAAGTTGTATTTAAAAAGGTGTGAGTTGTTTCTCTACATAAGTACCCTTGAAATGAATGATCCTTATTTTTATTCTCTCTTGATTTGAAATGGAACCTATTTTAATCTTGAAACTCATCTTAAATTTTTCAAAATATTTCCCCTTCTCTTCTCTAAATAATATTCTCCCTTGTAATTATGATCTAGGTCTACCTTATAACTGATTAAACTACTCACTTGTAATCTTTCGACTCTCTTCCATATATTCTAAATCCTTATACCAATCTTTGTATCTTTTTTCACTCTTATTTTCTCCTTTTTATCTTTCAAACCCTTTGATTTCCTTATTCTACAAATCCTCATAATACTTAGCATCTCTTTACACTCCTCCTTCATTGCCTTTTTCCTCTCTACTCTACCACTACTCATGGCTACCTATATTATTTTATGAATTCCATATTATCTATTGTAATAGGTTTATTTCTACCCCCATAATTATTTTCTTGGTTTGAATCTATGTGTCCTCCATATTTTAGGATCAGGTTCAAATTCCTATAATTAAATTATATTCATTCACTTCTTATTACACACATTCCCATAACCCCTGAAATGACTACTCCATGTTGCTAAGAGTAGGCACTATGGCCTTTTATACAAACAAAATTTTAATGAAATTAGGTAGTATCTATATTAATTTGCCTATAATTCTCCTCACAAATAAATCTTGCATATCCTTAAATGCAATGTATCAATGAAAAACAAATATGTAATATATACATTGATGGTATTTTTTATCAAATGATATATTGCATTAGTCCAATCAGTATCTATATTTGGAAATTTTTCCATTTATTTTTTCATCCAAACTAATATTTTTGTTTCTCTCGACTAAAAATAATAGCATACAAGTCTTGATAGCCATGTAACTAGTAATTCATACAACACGTACCAAAATATTTCATATATTTCACTTTGTATATGTTCATGAATGAATTATTTCACAAATATTCATATCCTCTTTTCCTCTTATTCTCTTAAAATTGTGAAATCTTTCATCCATTCATCATTCCAAATCTATCTATCTAGGTAACCATATCATCATATTTTAAGAATCCATGTTCACTACACCAATGCTAGAAGAGGTTCCTAGAAAACCCATTAGAACATGTTGATATATGTTGTGTGTAAATTAAAACATAATATCACAATACAAACATATTTTTAAAATATTTTGAGTCTTTATTCATTTTATAATTATGTCTTTATCCTAAAAAATGTATAATAAATAGTACAAAATATTCTTTATTTTAAGTGATTAAATAGATTCAAACAAAATAGAGTATAAACTACGCACAAAAAAAGTAAAATAAGTGTTTCAAAAAACCATCATTAGATATCTATATTAATCTCTATCTTTCAAAACTCCTTTCCATTACAATTGATCACTATTTATATAACTTTACAATGATTTGTTGCTTCACACTCCATCCTTTTGGTTATATTAGGAAAAGTATTTTCTAATTATATAGACTTTTGAAATAAATAAATAAGTTGAATACATATACTATTAAATATGTTATGAAAAATTGTAAATTTATATCCATCACACACTTGTCATGCATCTACACTCTGTGATTTTACAATCCTATTCTACTACCAACATAAAATGACAAGTTTCTCTTTAGGGATGTGTTTTAACACTTATATTATTTGAGTCCAGATGTAGATGAATGGTGAAATAAGGTTATTATTGTGTTTATATGACAATTAAAATGTTATTGTGAATCTATTTAATCTATTGGACACACAGTTTAAAAGCTACACATTATTTGACCAATTTTCACCACCTAAAGAAATTTCTAACTATAAGAGAAAATGTGTCACCGTTTAGTATTTTTCAAAATTGGAACATAATAATCCATAGTATCATTATAGTAATATTCCATTAAAATGTAGTAACTTATAGTTCATCTCTACCCTTCACAATTTCATTATAAGAGATATGCAAAGTTCATACCATTTTCCCCCTTAAGAATGGAAAGTTTCTCTTCTAGAATGTGTCTGGTTACCTTTAAGTTTTGAGTGTTGGGGGAAAATGATGGAATATTAAGTACATTATTAAACTTATATTCCCATATAAATTTGATTTTTAATCTTGTTTGTTGATCTAGACTATGGTTCAAATATTACATTTTATGTTGATTAACTTTTTCTCCATAATGTAATTTTTTACTATGAGAAAAAATGACACCATTTTTTACTCATTGTGAGGGAAAATAATTATATATGGTATGTTCATATGACTCCCCCATGAAAATTTAAGCTTATAATTCATATCTACCCCTCAATGTTTCATTGTAATAGCTACATAGAATTTGTAGTATTTTTACCCTTAAGAATGACATGTTTCTTTTCAAGGATGCATCTAACCACCTATAAGTTTCAAATATAGGGATTGATGGAGGATATAAAAGGTACATTCTTTTTGTTATATTCCAAGATAGATATGACTATGAATCTAGTTAAGTGATAGGGTGTGAGGTTTAAAATTTGTGTGATATACTATTGTTTTGTCCTCAAAGCATTTTTTCTCTTGGAGGGAAAACATGTGTGCCTTTTTTTATTACTCATCGTGAGTGGAAGGTAATACACTTAAGGGTGATTATAAGACTTTTGTGTGCAAATTTTGGAGGTTATGATTTGATTATATGGTTTTAAATTATGTTCTAAAGTTCACTATAGATTTTGGATAGTGATTTTTCTCAAGATACATGTCAAAAATACCATAACAAAAAACATCTCAATTTAATCTAAGTATTCCATAATTATAATATTTTTATAAAAATATTTCTATAAAAAAATCATGATATCTAAACATTAGTTATTCATTTATTGGCACAACCATACTATGAAAACTTCTTCATTTGAGAATAATTCCAAGAAGGATAATGTAAAACACTAAGAATACATAATCAAACATATAAAAAGTAAATTTATATTCAAAAACTATAATTTTCAAATAAAAGTACTATGGTCCACTAGGTTGATAACACATTTAAAATTATTTCCTTAACATTTTTTTAAAAAATTAGAAAAATGTAAATGTACTTTATATTTGTATATATAATCCAAAAGAAATATGTTATATTAATATCAGCCAAACTCAAGTTAGTTTAAATGGATATTAGAAGTGTATAGACCTATTTATCCTAAAAATTAGTATACATTATTATTCATTAGCCCATAACAATGTATGATTCATATAAATATGTTAGATAATATGTATGTGCATCCAAATTATGCCATAATGACATACAAAATGAGCCATATAGGCATACAATCTAGACCATATAGATACAAAAAATGGAACACATATGCATAAAATGTGGGCCATATAGGAATAAAAAGTGGGCCATATAAGAATACAAAACTAACCATATCAACATAAAAAATAAATTTCACCTAGAGCTACACTTACCACTACAACTATCTCTCACATTTCCTAATGCCTACAAACAAATTATGACTTATCACTAAATATGTATAATTAGTGGTGTTATATGTCTCATTACAAGGAGATACTCTCCTCTTACCTTTTTAAGGATCAAATATTTATGACATAACCTTATAAAATGGGTTTATATGCATAACATAAAAATTGTTAAAATTATGTATAAAAAAAGATGGATTTGTCAAGAACAAAAATATGTAACAAGGTGTTTATGGACTCAAATCATGCTATCTAAAGAGATGCGTAGGGATGAAATTCCTCAAAGATATCATTGATGGGGAATATTATGGACCATACATATAGGGTTAGATATGTGCATACAAATATAAATATGACATAGAGTATCATTACTTGAGGTTTTAAATATCAGTTACTATGTTTTCTCACTTTTCTCCATCACTAAATCAAGTGGTGCTAGAAAGACACTAGATATTAGGACACAAATCTAGAATCAATCGAAGGTTGTTTCTATCCAAACATGGTACCTATAACATCTCTCATCATATGTATGAGAAAAAAAAGAGATATGTAAACTATGAATCAATTAAAAGAATACTTATTTTAAAATATTTCCTATATAGAAGTTTGCTTAGTCTATATGGTGTGCCTATTAGATTTAGGTTAGAATAAAAATATGAATCAATGAAGTAAATGAGCATATATATTGGATTTGAAGATGTAACACCTATATGTCTAGTTTGAATAAGTGGTCCAATACACTTCCTCTAACATGATGTGCAATGATTTACATGAATTATAAGATGATTACTATCTATGCGACTTCATGAAGTACCAATAGTAAGAGGGACACTACTATTTATGCCATCACTTATAACCTATTTAGTTCTTGGTGTATACATCCAATGGTCAATCATGACCTATGTGAGACTACTAACTACCTCAAGGGTGTCCATTTATGTACCATGATTTAAGATTTTTGAATTAGAAGTATATGTTATTAACCTTTTATATCTCTAGGGCTAGTTTAGGTAATTATAGTCTTGCTTGGCACCAATTCTAAGTGAAAACCCTCCTCCCCTACTTTGGGATGCATTCATATCAAAATAATTTGGAATTTATTGGAGAAAAAACTCAAAATAAACATTTATATAAACCTATAATGGAACCTCATTATTATATCATAGAGTATTATTAAACACCATCCATCTCCTGTCCTAATTTATTTTTAAATTTCTGCATGAATTCACCAATCAATGCTAATGTGTTTGTGACTCATTTCTATTGGTTCAGTGGTTATAGGCATATGAAACAAAGTACATAGATCTAATTTTTTCAATAATTTTCTTTTTAATACCCTCATATGAAAATTTATCAAAATAGTAATGTCTCAATACATT
The DNA here is from genome assembly GCA_037957365.1 of Torreya grandis. Taxonomy (NCBI): domain Eukaryota; kingdom Viridiplantae; phylum Streptophyta; class Pinopsida; order Cupressales; family Taxaceae; genus Torreya; species Torreya grandis. The sequence continues at coordinate 109,936 of JARHVA010006856.1, forward strand.
TATTTGATGTAATATTGCATTGAGTTGGGAAGTGGTATTTACCACTTCTTTATAAATGACCTCTAATGCATTGGGAAATGAATTATGTGCACTATTTTTATTGAGATTTGAGAAAACTACTAATGATAGTTTCTAACTATTTTCACTTTGAATTATATTTTTAATATAGTTATGCTTCTTCTTCTACTAAGTTAAATTGATGGGAGTTTTTTTTGAAAATAAAAGGGGTAAAAACTTTATTAATACTTAAAATAACAGATTACAAAAGAAATAAAACAACCCAAAGACATGAAAATAAATAACAACAACCTCATGCCTCACCTCCACTGACATCTCTTACAAGAATGGGTTCCAGTTCCTGACATAAATTGCCAGGCAGCTGCTCCCATTCATCTACCTTACAGCCATCTCTCACTTCTGATGCCCATTTTACCAAGCAATCAGCCATCCTATTCCACTCCCATGGAATGTGGGCATAAGATACAGAATCCATGAAGGAACTCACCTATAAAATCTACTGCACTATCATGCCTAGTTGCTAGCTCACATCTAAAATTTTCTTCTCTAAGATCAAATTAATTAGGAGCTGAGAATCAGCTTCACAGATCACCCTCCTCCACCCTAAAGTATAATCTATCCTCAAAGCATATAGGATAGCCAAACCTTCCATCTTATTAATAGTCTACACTCCCTGATATGCTGAGAAAATAAAAACCATAGCTCCCAAAAAATCCCTAGCAATCCCATCAATCCCAACTGCCCCTGGATTACCCCTGGATGATCCATCCTTATTAATTTTCAAAAACCCAGTGGGTGGGGGCATCCATTTCCCCAATCATTGAACTTTTTTCTGCCCCTATATACCTCTCCTGACACATGCTAAAAATGGAGATAGCTCTTTTATGCCAAATCATTCTAACACCTCAACGTCCCCTTTCTTTAATGACAACGTAACCCCATTCTTTTCCTCAATAGATTCCTGGATCATTCCTTTCATTCTGCTCGAGACCTACTGAATCACCATTTTTTCCTCCCTAAAAATCCTATGGTTCCTTTCTAGCCAAACTTGCCAAAGCAAAAAAATAGGGCCATCAAACCACGCATCCTGTAAGAAGGAAGTCGATGAAGGGGGGAGGCCCACTCTTAACCAAAAATCTGCTAGAGAGATAGCGTGAATGCACTGGTAGCTCCATGCATCCCACCATAAGTGCCATAATTAAAGGGTGAAGGGAAAATGAAAGAAAAGGTGAGAGGAGTCTTCCTCCTCGCTATTTTAGAGAACACACCTTGAAGGGCCAACAAAGCCCCACTTCTGAATATTGTCCCATGTCAAGCATCTATTCCACACTAAAGTCCATGTAAAGTAGTTACACTTTGGCCAAGAGAAACCATTCCAAACTTTTTTCCACCATTGAACTTCCCCTCTATCCTGATACTATTGAGAGATCAGCTCTTGATAACCATAGGACATAGTATGCTTTCCCTTGGGATTAGGGGACCAGGCTAACACATCACTATCCATAGGTGCATTGTAGCTATGATGGAATAGAATATATTATAGGTCCATGCACTCTACATCCAAACCAAGAATCAACTACTCTTCTGGGGACTTCCATCTAGTGACCACCACCTGCCCCTGAAGGGATATGGATTTAAAGTCACCCACCCTTATCCAACCAGCTTCACAAAACCTTTGGGCTAAAGTATTTAATTGAGGATATTGGCTAATTATGGGAGGGAAACCATCCCAAGAGTCATGCCAAAATTGTGCCTCTCCCCCACTCTTGCAGATCTAGAAAAGACCCCTCTTAATCAGTGCAGCTCCATTCTTGATAGTAGCCCAGATCACCAAACCTTTGCCTACCAAGTCATATAGTAGAATATCCCTATAGGGGATCCTAAAAAAGTACTTTTGGTACAACACTCTATCCCACATCTGATCATGTTCCACACACCATCACCAGTATAGTTTGGCAACCAAAGTAGTATTAGATAACACAGATTGCTGTAATCCCAACCCTCTAAACCTCTTTGTGCTACAAACCACCTCCCACTTAATAAGGCTCCACTTGGTTGAAGATAAATTCCTAGCCCATAAAAACTATCTTGTTAAGGAATCCAAGTCTTTAACAAAGCTCATCGGTGCCACTTGGATCATACACATATAGATAGGAAGAGCCTGCACCACTGATTGAATCAGTTGAACTTGACCCATAAAGGATAACCAATGGTGGGTCCCATGATTCACCTTATCCTAGAATTTGTCCAGGATCACTTACCACAACTCGTTAAACTACCATCTAGTTGAGATAGGAATCCTGAGATAAAGTAGTGGGAGACTCCCAATTTGGAACCTGAGGATAAGAGCCACTCTCTATTGTATAGAAGGTGGAGTGCTAAAGAAAAAATAGATGACTTGCCCTCATTGATTACCTGTCTTGAGGCTGCAAGGTAAACATCCAAGATTTTGCATATGTTAGACACCTCCCTAATAAATGTCATGCCCATCAAAGCTGCATCATCCAAAAATTGGAGATGAGATTATACCAAGAGTCCCCCTCCCCACTGCCAACTCTGAATAGTGCCATCATCCACATTTCTTTTGATCAACTGACCCAAGCCTTTTGCCAATAGAAGAAACAAGTAGGGAGAGAGAGGGTTGCCTTTCCTCAGTCTATGAGAAGCCCAAAAGAGATTAGAGTGTTCTCCATTAGTTAGAACTAAAAAGGAGGTTGAGTTCACACAACTCAAAACCTGATGTATCCAATCCTCTGCAAAACCAAAGGCACCCAAGACCTTCTGGAGGAAGGACCACTGAACTCTATCATAGGCCTTTGACATGTCCAGCTTGATAAACATTGCCTTTTCATTAGACTGGGTCATGGAATGTATAGTCTCTGTAGCCATCACCATCCCATCCATAATTTGTCAGCCCTCTACAAAGCCACCTTGCTCCTCAGAGATAAGCATTGGTAGCCACTTTTTTATCCTCTCAGTAATCAACTTAGATATAATTTTATAAGTGACATTGCAGAGGGAAATGGGCCAAAAAAGATTCAACCTATCAGCCCCTTCTCCCTTGGGAATGAGAGCCAAGAAGGTAGAGTTCAAAGCCTAAAGCATTTGCTTGTTCCTCTGGGATTCTTGAACAACTGCCAAGAGGTCTAATTTGATAATTTCCCAAAATTCTTGGAAGAACTTGTTGGATGAATATTTTGTTGTCAACTAATTGATGACAAAATGGGTATATCAACCACATCACAGGGAGATTTATGCCATAAAGAGTGTGGGTTTACCAGATCTGGATGAGGTAAATCTCTACTCTCATCAAGGGGAGGTTCTCTATGAATATTTATATGTTATATGTATATATAATTAAGCAAAAAATAATACTTGGGGTGGTATAACATCATCCACCTCTCTTTTTTTAGAGGTGATGTCCAAGGAATAAGAGGGAGAAATCCTGGTCATTGGCCAACAACATTCCTCTTCTTTCAGGAATGGTATCTAGCATAGAGCAAAAAATCACCTAAAATAAGTAACAAAGTTCACAAGGAAACCCACGTAAGCACAAAGTCTTCCGTTGTCTCCTTCATTGATCCAGAATACGCGTAATCGTAGAGTGAAACGAAGCACAAAGTCTTCGCCTAAAACTACAAAGGATAAAAGGGATCACAAAGATAAAAGTAGCTCAATGTCTCTCTTTAATCTTTTAGAAATGTCCTTAGATAATATCAATACACACACTCTGCTTATTAAATCAAGCAAATAAGAGGTTACCAAGAAAGAGGACATAAGAACTATTTCCTAAATAACGCAGATAACTTCAACACAAAGTCTAAAATAAACCTGCTTCTCATTCATTCAACAAAATATGATTTACAAGTTGAGCACAAAGTCTTAAGAAGTGTCTCAATTTTAGTAAAGTTTTTGCTCTCAATTATTAGAGATCCATTTACAAAAGAGGTCTCCACTATATATAGAGAGAAACCTTCAAAATTAAAAAGATTAAAATATAAAAATATCTTAGTCAAAGATGACTCATCTTTGACTTTTGAAATATTTTTCAAGATTTTTTACATGTAATTACACATTACAAAATTGCATGCACTTTTACATGACAAAAGTGCATGAGAAGAAGAAGAGAGAAGGAATGCATGGGTGGTAAAAATTGTCTCCCTTACATATTGAAGAAGGTGAACATGTAAGGGTGGCAAAAATCACCACCTGTGCACGTCAGGGAGTGTGTGAATGTGTAAGGGTGGAAAAAATTGCCACTCTTGCATGAAGGATTTAAGGGTGACAAAAATTGCTACTCTTGCATAGAAGATGTAAACACTTGTCACGTTTTGCTGAGTCATGACGTATTTTGCTGTACTTTGTCTTTTTTAATCAAGCATTTTTTTGTAGGCTTTTCTCTTCAGTCAGGCTTGGTTCTTCCCTTGATTGAGGCTACCTTTTGTCCTTTCTAGCTTTGCCTCTTCTTGCTATAATTTGAGATTTCGGGATACATTCCTAGCTTTACTGGCTCTTTATGCTCCTTCTCTTAGTGGTTCTTCCCTTTGGCATTTAGGCTTTCAAATGCATTTGGGTCTGTGCTCAAGCTTTCAAAGAATAATAGTTATTTCATTGCCACAAATTTGATGTGTGCAGGCCCATCACTTTCCTTGGCAATTCCTTTGGCTTTGCTATTTGGTATTTTTCTCAATTGAACTTGTCCTTCCAGGATTCTTCCTTTTGCATTGAATCGCCCCTTTGAACTTGCCTTTGAACCATGTCTTTTAACCAAAACGTTGAACCTTTTCGTTGAACCAAGACATTTAACCAATCAGTTGAACCATAAATGGTTCAAGCCGATGAACTAAGTAATGAACCAAAAGATGCTAAAACAAAGGGAATGAACCACCTGAGTGAAATAAAGTGTTGAACCGCTTGGTTGAATAGAGCCATTAAAGCATTAACCTGTAGAATCTGTTGCTAGTGTTTGCCAATGGAGATTTCTATTTGAACCAAGGCACTGAAATAGTCTCGAAAAATGACTAAGTGTTGAAAAACTAATTCTTTTGACTGAAACCACCTGTAGAAGCCTTTGACCTTGAATGCTTAGAGCAAATTTTGAAAGGGGAAGAGAGGATTTTGATTTATAAGTTGTCCCAAAAATGAGTGGCATTTTTTGGGGACAACAGCTGGCTCCAATTGGGGAACTTCCTTCTATTGCAAAAATTGATTGAAGGGAGTAGAATCTAGAATCTCCAGTGCCTTGAAGTGTGCCATTGGGCTACAGAGTCATGCTACCCAAAAAGAAAGGTTCCTAAAATGAAAATGAAATAAACAAAACAAAACAAAGTAAAAGACTATATAAATATACAAACGTACAGGTGAATTTATTTGGTACTTCAAGAATTAAAGTACCTCAGATGCTACTGCTTTAGAGGCAGTGACAATGACGCTCTATCCTAATAAACTAGCAAGAGGCCATTTTATCCCCATAATTGATGATGTGTGAATGGAACTCTCCACCAGGAAACCAATTTCCTATGCCTTCCCTTTTGTTTTCTCCTCTTGCCCCATAGCAAGACTTGTCTTTTGATCTAAAAACCATGAATCTTTATTTTCTTAGCAAAGAGTTCTTTTTCCTAATCATGACGCGCAATAGCATAGTTATGTACCATAATTAGTTGCTCTTCTAGTTCCATCCAGTACCTAATTTGATCATCCTCATTTGACACCCACCACTGATTGGCACTATCAGGCCCACTTGTTGTTTCATCTGAACTAATTTTCTAGTTGGCATTCTAAAGGGCTTTAATAGGCTCTTCATGAACCTCTTCTATGGTCAGAAATTAATTACCCCTACCTAAGGACTCAAATAGAATTTGAGCTGTAGGGGCTGACATTTGGGTGACCATGTACTTTACATCTCTCTTAGGAAGCAACCTCTGCATCACACCTTTCACAAGGATTCTTGCCTGAGACAAGTCCATGCTCAATTCCCCTCCAACATCCTTGCAAAAGTTCTTTCCAAGCAGAATGCCATATGGGCTGAGACGTCAGCTACCATAACTGTCATCTTCATCCTCTTGTTAGGGAATGCTACAAATGCAAGTTGGGCATCTTTGATTTGCCCCAATAGTGGTACTTGTTTTCTCTCCATGGATAAACATCTCCCAAAAGTTTTAGTCAATGTGAGACCAAGAGATTCTACCACTTTAGCAAGCATGACGTTGTTAGATGCACCAAAATTGATGATGCAGTTGCTCAACTTGTGATTGTTTATTAATAGGGAAACATAGAAAGGATCTACTTTCCCAGAAGCAGTAGGGGGAGAAATGACAAGGTTATTCTGGGTGGATACATTCCTTGGGGGATCATGAGTTACCCTCAAAATTTCTTGTCCTGTAGGGATGGTTTTACCTTTCACACATTCCACCAACCTGTCCAACTGTTCAAGATGGGCTTGTAGAAATTCAAATTCAGACATTTGAATTTTTTTAGTCTTTTTGACATGCTCAATTATGTCAAATGTCTAAATTGGACCAGGCACAGAGGATGGGAGTTCACTCTTTTGGTTTTTGGGAGGGTGAGGGCTAGTTTGCAAAGTTAAAGTAGAGGGTGTAAAGATGCTTGGGGTACGTACCTTTTCAACAGTCACTAGGTCCTTTGGTTGGAAGGGTAGAGTGGTTCCCCGCCTGGCAATTGAAACTACTAGCTGAGGTTGCTCCTCTATCTTCTCTTTATCAACTGGTCAGGCTGACTATTTTTGGGACTAGGTGAATATGGCATATGATCTCTTAGCTACATGCCCCTCACTTCGGGGTTCATCCTGATAATTTAGGTAACCAATGACAGAGTCATCAGCTAATTCTTCTTCCTGCTCTTTGAAGAGATTGGCATCATCATGTTGGTCCAACTCAAGTTGGAAAGGGGAAGCGTGTTCCATTTCTAGATATCCAACCATTGAGTTGGTTGGAGGTGCTTCAAGGGTGAGGTTCCTCTATGGGGGAGGAAGATGATTTAGCTGCCCTTGATTCCTAGTAGCATTGCCTTGGTATGTTTGATTCTGAAATGTCCTCCTTGGCATATCTCGATTAGGAGAAGCAAACATAACTTGGGCCATTTGTCTCTTCAAAGCTATCAGTTCATTTTTCAATTTTTGCACCATAAGATCTATAGTACTTGTAGAAGAGCTTTTAGCAGATGAAGAGAACCTATTTTTACTTATATTTTTTGATCTTACCTACTAGGATAAGATCATCCTCAATCTCAGTGGCCAAATTTGAGCCAATGCAAGATCCATAGGGAAAGCTCACCTCAATAGGAAACTTACTTCAGGAAGTTGTGAGTTAATAAAAAAGCACTTAAGATTCTCTAGTGTGGGCTGAGCGACAGTTGGAATCTAGTTCCTTAACTTGTTGAATTTGGATATGAAATCCCTCATGGGTTCTTGGGGTTCTTTTCTCATCTGTGTTAGCTGAGCTAATAAGGCATGTGCATCTTCAATAGGTTTAAATCTAGCTTCAAATATGGACTTTAGCATATTTGAGTCAGTTATAGTTTGAACTTGAAGGTGGTATAACCAATCCGCGATAGCACCTTGTAGAGTTTCTACAAAAAATCTCACTGCTACATCCTCAAATTCCACACTGATTATGCCACATGCTATGGAGAAAGTGGCAATATGCTCATCAGGATGAGCCTTCTCATCACCAAAAAACTTGGGAATTTTTTTTCTAGAACTACGAGGTAGTTCATGCAAGGGTGGGGTCAAATTAAGAGGACCAAAGGAATTGCCCCACGGACCTTGAGCCATTATGATTGGATGATTAAATGGTGGGATAACAAATCTTGGTGGGGTGTTAATAGGTAGGGCACTATTAACCATAGGAAAAGAAGCTCTACCTTGTGTTGGCGACCAGATAAGGTCAGGAGGAAGACTCCTAAATCATTGGAGGAAAGGTGGTGGAGGAAACAGATCAAAATTGCTCTACTATGCCAACTCAAACACGGGGTCAAAAACACCCTTAGAATCTTTGGCTTCTTGTGTAGCATGGAGTTGCCAGATTGTAGAACAAAAATGGAAAAGAGGAGGATCTACTTCAGCTTGAAGTTTGAGACTTCAAATTGCACGCTCTTCCCAACGGCTCTAGTTTTGCAGACCAGATAATATAACGAAGATGGAGGAAGATGGTAAGGCTATAATGATAATGGGTAAGACATGGAATGGAGTCGCTAGACTATGTAATAGATAAGGGTAGGGACTACTTTAATCTAAAAATTGAGGTTTTAGACTGCATGTTTATCCCCAGTGGAGTCGCCGAAAACTGTTGGATGAATATTTTGTCATCAACTAACTGATGACAAAATGGGTGTATCAACCATAGCACAGGGATATTTATGCAATGAAAAGTGTGGGTTTACCAGATCTGGATGAGATTAATCTCTCTTCTCAACAAGGGGAGGTTCCCTATGAATATTTATATGCTATATGTATATATAATTAAGCAAAAAATAATACTTGGGGTGGTATAACATCATCCATCTCTCTTTTTTAGAGGTGATGTCCAATGAACAAGAGGGAGAAATCTTGGTCGTTGGCCAACAACATTCCTCTTCTTTCAAGAATGGTATCTAGTGTAGAGCAAAAAATCACCTAAAATAAGGAACAAAGTTCACAAGGAAACCCACGTAAGCACAAATTATTTCATTGTCTCCTTCACCGATCTGGAATACGCGTAACCATAGAGTGAAACAAAGCACAAACTCTTCACCTAAAACTACAAAAGATAAAAAGGATCACAAAGATAAAAGTAGCTCAAATTCTCTCTTTTATCTTTTAGAAATGTCCTTAGATAATATCAACACACACACTCTGCTTATTAAATCAAACAAATAAGAGTTTACCAGGAAAGAGGACATAAGAACTATTTCCTAAATAACGCAGATAACTTCAACACAAAGTTTGAAATAAACTTGCTTCTCATTCACTCAACAAAATATGATTTACAAGTTGAGCACAAAGTCTCAAGAAGTGTCTCAATTTCAGCAGAGTTTTTGCTCTCAATTATTAGAGATCCATTTACAAAAGAGGTCTCCACTATATATAGGGAGAAACCTTCAAAATTAAAAAGATTAAAATATAAAAATATCTTAGTCAAAGATGACTCATCTTTGACTTTTGAGATATTTTTTTGGATTTTTTACATGTAATTACACATTAAAAAATTGGATGCACTTTTACATGACAAAAGTGCATGAGAAGAAGAAGAGAGAAGGAATGCATGGGTGGTAAAAATTGCCACCCTCACATATTGAAGAAGGTGAACATGTAAGGGTGGCAAAAATTGCCACCTGTGCACGTCAGGGAGTGGGCGAACATGTAAGGGCAGTAAAAATTGCCGCTCGTTCATGAAGGATGCAAGGGCGACAAAAATTGCCACTCTTGCATAGAAGATGTAAACACTTGTCACATTCTACTGAGTTGTGACATATTTCGCTGCACTTTTCCTTTTTCAATCAGGCATTTTTTTGCAAGATTTTCTCTTCAGTCAGGCTTGGTTCTTCCCTTGATTGAGGCCACCTTTTGTCCTTTCCAGCTTTGCCTCTTCCTGCTGTGATTTGAGCTATCGAGATATGTTCCCCATTTTACTGGCTCTTTATGCTCCTTTTCTTAGTGGTTCTTCCCTTTGGCATTTTGGCTTTCAAATGCATTTAGGTCCATGCTCAAGCTTTCAAAGAACAATAGTTATTTCGTTGCCACAAATTTGATGTCTGTGGGCCTGTCACTTTCCTTGGAAATTCCTACAACTTTGTTGTTTGGTATTTTCTAGATTAAACTTGTCCTTCTAGGCTTCTTCCTTTTACATTGAACCGCCCCTTTGAACTTGTCTTTGAACCAAAACATTGAACCTTTTCATTGAACCAAGATGTTGAACCATAAATGGTTCAAGCCGATAAACTAAGTAATGAACCAAAAGATGCTAAAACAAAGGGAATGAACCAACTAAGTGAAATAAAGTGTTGAACTACTTGGTTGAATACAGCCATTGAACCATGAACTCGTCAAACCTGCTACTGGTGTTTGTCGATGGAGATTTCTATTTGAACCAAGGAACTGAAATAGTCCCAAAAAATGACTAAGTGTTGAAAAACTAATTATTTTGATTGAAACCACCTACAGAAGCCTTTGACCCTAAATTCTCATACCAACTTTTGAAAGGGGAAGAGAGGATTTTGATCTATAAGTTGTCCCAAAAATGAGTGTCATTTTTTGGGGACAACAAAACTCAATCGACAAGCTATCTAGACCGGGCACCTTTCCTTTTTGCATCATGTAAACTATCCTCCTTAGCTCCTCTAATGATATATCCCTCATCAAATGATATTTCATGTCCTTGGTCACCAAAGAGGGAATATAGGATAGGATATAAACCTCTTCATTTGAGTATCCCTATGCTTCCTCCTTAAATAACAAAGAAAAATACTACACTACCTCATTAATGATACCCTACATAGAAGAAACAGTCTCCCCACTGTCCATCACCAAAGAAGTTATCCCCTTTCCATGTTGTCTAGCTTGGACTAAATTGAAGAAGAAGGCCATGTTCTTATCCCCCTCTTAAAGACATTCAATCTGGGCCTTTTGTTTCCAAAATATTTCTTCCCTTAGTTCCCATTCCTCCAATGCTTTTAAGGCCCTAACTTCTTCCCTCAGCAAAACCTCAGTCATCCCCTCTTCACGAATGAATTTGGTAATGTCATTCAGCTCTATTTGTGCCTCATTTTTCCTTTGGAAGATGTTTCCAAAACTTTGTCAGTTCCACCTTTTAAGATGGTACTTGATGAATTGGAGAAGCTTAACAAAAGTATACATTGTTGTACCTACAGTAGGCCTACCCATCCTCCACCAATCTGCCACACGTCCAAACAGGTCTGGGTCCCTGAACCACATGAGCTAAAACTTGAATGGCATCTTCTGAGGCATACCAGCTGAGGAAATTACCAATTTTATGGGCCAATGATCCAAACCCCTCCAATCAAGTATCTCCAGGCAAGAAGACCATGAACCCCCCACCTAATAACAAGAGGTCATGAATCTATCTATATGCTCTGTAATGCACCTATCCCTCACCCTTCTATTGTTCCAGGTAAAGCATCCATTAATAGGCTTGATGTCCACTAAATTAAGTGCCACAATATTATCCCAAAGTAGAAGAGAAGAAGGTTGTAGCCTTGCATTACCTCCTCTTTTCTCTGTTAAATCAAGAATAGCATTAAAGTCTCCTATAACAATCTAAGGCAAATAAGGAAATAATCAATGTAGAAAGTGGATGTTTTTCCAAACAAGAAGTTTACCTTGGAAATCTGTAGGAGCATAGACATTGGAAAAAAAGATTGATTCACCTGACTCAATGCATGAGGCCACCATAGATAAAGAGGATTTTAATGAAATCTAGGACACAAGTTGGATCTTACATAGATTCCAAAAACAAGCCACACCTCCCAAAGACCCCTAAGATCTAATGCACTACCATGAACCATGCCTCCATAACTTAGGTGTGATATTCCTCATATCATCCATAGAAATTTTCATTTCTTGAAGAAAGAGAACATCAGGTACTTGACATCTAACTAATTCCCTAATAGCCTTTTATCTAGGACCATTGTTCAGTCCCCTTACATTCCATGAGATAATGATCATTTCAGAGGAGTTAGAAAGTGAGAGTCTAAGGTCTTAACTACACCTGACTCTACCAAGGTCTCCCCAATCATCTTAATTCTCTTTGTGTCCTTATTGCACCCCAATTTAACACTTTTTTTTGACATCCCCTTCTTCCCCTCCTTTTGAAGAATGCCCAAGTGAGGAGAAGATTTACCTCTCTTATCTACTTCTACCACCACAGTCCTTGCTAGAAGGTACGCATCCTCTCCATTCTATTTTAGGTCACCATTTGTCACCTTCACCCTCTATGCCTCTGTCTACCCCTCCAAAGCCATGGGTAAGGCTGACTCTTCTTGAAGAACTGAAGGAAGATTGGTTGATTTAATCTCTATTCCTGAACCTCCCACAAACTGCTCCACACTCATTAATCTTAGATTTACTTCTTACTAGCCCAATTCATCCAAGATTTAAAACCTGTTAAAGGATTCGTCATCCTGCCACTCCCTACGGGTCCTCTTTTGGCCTCTGTTGTAGCTTCAAGCTTTCACCTGCATAAAAATTTTCACATCCCTACCCTCCCCTACCCCAGACTTCTTCCCTTTATCAGCACTGGGAGTGTTGCTAGGTGGTGGTTGGGGTTGCTACTCCATTGACTTATCCTTCGGGCATCTATGCATTAGGTGTCCATATTCATGGCATAGGCGACACCTAAAGGGAAGGGTCTTATAGTCCAATTGTTTCACCCAAGAATATGAACTCGCACTCATCTCCACCACATCAAGTAATGGTTTGCTTAAATCAATTTCCACACAAATTCAAGCAAAAGTCATGACTTTCTTACCTAAAGTCTGTATTAAAGACCCCACTGGCCTTCTAAGCATTGAAGCTAACATCTAGAGAATGCCCTCTCAACAACATTCAATAAGAAATTTGGGGAGCCTAACCCATACTAGAACCTGAGTTGGTAATTCCTCAAAAGGATTAAACCCAACATGTTAGGGTTTGACAAAAAGTCTGACCTGATTGTAAAAATAAGGTCCTCCCTCAAAAACCTTGTTGCGGTCAGCCAAGCATGAAAACATCACCATGAATCAATTATTTTCCAATAACATGACCTCCATTTATCCCTCTGGTTCCCACACTCTCTTGGCCCATCTCTCCAAAAATTGGAGGAAAACTCTCAAACCCAAAAACATGCAATACAATGAGTGCTTATAGTAATATTCCACGTCCTCAAAAATCATATCAAAAGGAATTACCAGTTTAGGTCACTCCTTACACCTCTACAAGAAACCATTAATATTCATGATCTAGGAGCCCCCAGGCAAGCTCCAATCCATAGCTCCTGACTTTTGGCAAGAAAACTCATTACCTAATGTTTTAACTAGCTGCTCCTTCTTGTTCATACCCATAGCTTCACTAAAGTTGTTGCCAGGCATGGTCTTTAAAGGCTCCTGTTGAGCCATTATCATTCCCTCCTTGGTCCTGCATGACCATTTGACATCTCAGCCCCTCCCCACACACTCACCCACTAAATCATCTTATGTGCACTCATAACTACCACTTGAACAAGCTAGGGCATGGCTGCCCTAGCTCAGCTTCGACCTGCATACTCTAAAACCCGTCATTCTCTGCCTCAAATTGATGGGAGTTTTAATCAAGGATTTTTTGGAGGTTTTTTTAAGGAAATGGGTCCATCAAATCAGTAAGATAAAATATAAAACTATATTATGTATTTGAATGATTTCATGAGATAATTTTAACTCTAGTTTTCTTTCCACCTTAACTTCTTATTAATATAAAAAAAATCATGAAAAAAAATTATAATTACAAACTTGGCTTGCATGAAAGAATTTTAATTCTAATTTTAATGCCCCTTAACTTTTGATTATTGTAAAAATTTCATGACAAAATAATATCATTATAAAACCTAATCATGTACTAGGGAAAAAAATAACATACCTAAAACCATGATGCAAGTGTGGATGCTTTGTGGGGATGTTTGGAAAAGATGTTTTTAGATAAATCATGCATGCTCTCTAATTTCCTCTCCTCATTTCTTGTTAATTATGATAAAGACAAATGTAATGTGAAAATTGTGGAACACTTTTATTTGTAATCTCTTTTGGTCTTCTACAATTCATACACCCTTTATAATACAAAGGGAATATGCCCTTTGGCCCTTAAAATGGCATAGACCCTTTAGGGTTGATAATAACCTATTTCATATCAGTTTCATGTTTATTAAAGGAGATTATCACCCTTTGTAAGTAATGAAAAAATTTCTTAAAAATTACTTCTTTTTTGTCCCACAACATTTTACATTCATCTTATTGATGACATGCAACTTTTACCATGAGTCAGTGTTTAGAATTAGCTATAGGGATTTTTTTTATATATTTTTATATGTTTATGCATTTATGGAATGTCATAAGGATGTGAAAATGGTTCTCAATGTAAATTTTAAGTGATTAAGAACGTAGGATTTCTTTTATTTATAGATGGATCTTTGATATTCCTCCCATAATTGACATTTTAAATGTATAAAGGAAGACTAAAGTGAGATGTTTTAATTTGAAAAATAGACATTAAATATCTTTGGATGCTACCAATGAAGGTAGAGACCTATAATAACCACAACTATTTAATATTTTTTGATAACATGTAGAGGTGGAAACTAAGGGATATCGAATATGATGAAAGTCTAATTATGATTTTCAAGTGTTATGGAACAAAATAGTGAGATTGGAGATATCAATACTATAAAATTAGGTTTGTCAAGGTAATAGATAAAATAATGGATAGATAAAAGTATGTGCAAGACTCAAACATGTTAACAAAAGTCATGTAAGTCAAACATATGTGAAAACCAATGTTTCTAGGTACCTAATATTAAATTTATATCCAAATTTATCCATGAAAAAATTAGAAAGAAACATGTATAAATTAGTGTCCACTCATGATATACAATTTGAAATGATCTAGATCATTAGAATACTTGAAATTGAAATAGTGAAGGAATGAATACACATATGAGTATGTGAACCAAGTTTCCATTTGAAATAAAGTGGAGGATGTCATGGGTTGATAATGCTATAAGGAGATAAAACTACTAAAACCATGGGTTAAAACTTATAATTGAGTTAACCCCCATTAGATATGAAAAAGTGTTATAAATTAGGTGATAGGGAACCTCAACTACAATACTCAAAATATCATCATAAATTTTTATTTTGGTGCAACCCTATATAGGATTGTATGTAAAACTATAACTCTTGATCAACCATTATTAAAAAAATTAGACCTAAATTTATTAAAAATTACCCTTGATGCTCTTCATAGAAATATACAAGTGTATGCATGATCAAAATTCATTTCCAAAATTTAATCCATGTTTACTTCAAAA